>DWNK01000834.1:0-10511 GCA_018250315.1 Hyalothyrus neleus pemphigargyra | reverse complement strand
ATGTTTCGATTGGTTTGCGAAGTAGAGCCTTCGTAAAATAAAATTCAGAAATGTAAATATTAAACCTTATTCTATCCAATTTTAACCTTTTTTAATGGAACTGAGCTTTTGCATTACTACAACTTACAACCTTACAGCCATTATTTCGCATGTGTCAAGTATCGCTAACAATTGAATAATTGGTTATTTATATGCTAATGTTCCGGTCAGGAGTTTAGTTTTACACTTCTCGAACACAAATTTCATAAAGAATTACATAATGTCTGGTTCATCGACAGCGGTACTTCTCATTAGGTAGCCCGCCCGCTCTTCAGTAGCCTTAAATATAAAAAAGTAGTTACACGACTTAGCTAGGCATCTACACACTTTAAAGCTTATACTACCTAAAAGCATATCGATTAGTATCATTAAATAGATTATAAGTACGTAATTAAAAACAAGTGATGCATTTTATTTTGGTGTTATTTTTAATTGATGATATGCCATATGCCTGTGCGTGCAGGACACAGTACACTGGTCACATTCTAAATAATCGCTGGCATGAAACATTGTAGAGCATATATACAATATAAAGGCAATCATTATCGCAATCGTTAAGTAATGAATCTGACAAATATGAACAAAACGTTTGAAGAATTGCTTAATAAAGTTTCAACGTACAACGCAATTTTCCTTATAAAAACTTCAATAATTATAACGTTTGTATACGTATAACGTTAGTATCAGGAAATCTACCACATTAACACAACATCCTTCAATAAACACGCTACTATTTATAGGTAGGGTTATAATATAAAAATATAGAATCTATTTAATAAATAGTTTGATGGACTTAAAGAATACCTTGATAATTTAAAATTCAAACAAACACTATTACGCTAATGTCAAAAAATAAATAATAAGTAAGATAAATAAATATTGTTTTCTAGATAGCAGTAATTTATATATAAAAAACAATGTCTAATACTTGCTGATTTTTGAAGAACAAGAATTTAAACCTGAAAGCTAGAATGCTAAAAAGCAGAGACAAAAGTCTTAACCAGTACTACTAAAAAAGTATATTCTTATTAGCTGTGTCCGCAACTTCGTTCACGAGAGTTTTCTGACATAGTTTATAATATTTGTATTTTCTTTTGGGAATGGGACATTTTCTTGTCGTAAAAAGTTCTCGATGTCTTAATTCATATAATTAATTATCACTATGAAACTTCATCAAAATCCGTCAAGTTTTCACGTGATGCGATAACAAACACACAGACAAACATTTTATAATAGAGGCGGCCTGTGTTTCAATATGAATAACATTTTTCAAAAAATATTGAATGAAGAGATGTGGCTCCTTGTTATTATATGTATGTATAGAACAGATGTACAATTTCGGTAGCACAGAGTGAATTGATTGTATCGAGGCTAATTACAATCGCATGCAAGCAGATATAAGATACGATAGCCCTGCAAGTATTTTGACCGAATCGGTTCCGGTTCTACATTTTGGATCGAGATAATCAAAGCAGTAACGTTCACGTACCGGCCTACATTCTCCGAGTTGAAAGAGAAAACATACCAATAACGTATACACGGTATTATGATATTAACTGGCAGACCAATCACGCGGTAATCATGGCTATAATGTTATTAGTTGTCAGTGCGCTTAATGTGTTGTCTGGAAGTCTATTAAAAGTAAGGTACTATGACATATTAAAACTAGTGGATAAAGATACATAGTGAGAAGTTCATAAGTTATTTAAACTTCTACAGAAAGGAAAATGTACATGATTTTTAAGAAACCTTCATTTTCGTGAAAACTAAGTAATGTTAATTTTTCAGTAGAAATCCTAAATTTCATTTTAATAAATAGATGCAGATGCACACCAAGGTTGATATAAAATCGATTTATTTATTAAGTGGAATGAATTAAATATTTTAACAAATTATTCATTCCTTTTAATGTCGAAAAGAGGGAAGTCGTGTACATCACATTTGACTTGAAAACTTCTTTCGAGTCAAAGTGATGTTAAACAAAAATGAAACGTAATATATGAAATCAAAATATGGATATTATAGATTAGAGAATGAATAATAAATGATGATGATAATTTAGATTATTTTCTATTATACATATTTTATCGTTATTTAAGAACCAAAATGCAAGTCACTACAGACAACAAATGCAATATTCGAGGTCACACAGACGTGTTTTCTCTAACGGATCATCTTTTCAGTTGTATTGGCATATTCTACGAGTATACGTGAGAGGAATCCGTATGAGCGTTTGCCAAGCGGTTCACATGTATAAGCTTTTATGTAGATCTCAGATCTTACTCATGATGGGATCATTGCAAATTCCGTTGTCGCGGTCGTCTGTTAATATATTTTGTTATTCCACTAGTGTAGATCGGCACTATGCGAAACCCGTAGTTGGCACAAAAGCACTCCGCATTGGATATTTGCAAGCTTTTCCAATTAACACTGTATTTTGTTTGAATATTGATTCGTAGTTGACGAAAAAATAAAACGCCGCTACATTTAAGTCCAATCAAATAAGAGCTACACGTTTGAAGTTGCTGGTCAGATTGAAATGAATAGCTGAGTAATTATCGTGAAGTAGCAATAATATAATCTGACATGATTAGAGATTATCCGAAGTGTAAGTGGTCTGATCGCGGCGTCTTGTCGGTGGCATGCGGCGGTCTGGCCTAACGGTACTCTTGCTCGCCGATTGGCCCTGCAACTTGTGGACCGGCCGTCTTTGCGGTTCAATATATCTAATACTGTTATTAAATTTATGTGTATCTATCTAGCTTTATGTATTTTCTCTTGTTTGTAATATTCACGCGCATCGATCACGAAGATACCATCGATAGACTTTTATCCGCTTAACATATTTTAACACCCACATCAAGGTATTAAGACCACTTTGTTGTTTTATAGTTACATTCGTTAAATGGATAATGTTTTAACGGAAGAGTGTTAAAGTATCTGTAGAATTTTGTTTAAAGGTAAGTAATTAAACATAATGTACGTGGAAAGCTTGCGAAATGGCAGTAATGCGGCTTTGGATCCGCAAGCCAGTACGGACGCGTTTCGATGCATGGAATTCCACACGTAAGAGGCGGAAGCGGCGAAGAGTGCCTTGATCTTGTGTTTTATATGTCGATATGTACAGAAAATACTCGAAAGTATAGGAGATATACGTCGCCAAGTAACTCCGAGTTGTGGTTACAATAGCACGTTCGACCCCATTCGCACGCTCATCCCATTCACGGCTTATTGACTTATCGGTCGCCCTGTTTATGAGGAGGCATATTATTTTCACACGTTGATTATGATTCAAATAAACTTGGCAATGATATGTTTAGTACATACGAAGTCAATGATTCAGCATGGTCTGGTATGATTCTCGTTCAAACAATTTTGCACTCAATTTTACGTTGACTTTGGTTTGTTTGTATGAGATTAAAATGTTTGCCGACTTGGTGCTGGCTACGAGTGTATGACTGTGATATTTGTTTTTGCAAAGAACTAATGTCTTTGTGGGGGAATACTTATGTTAGTTATTTTATTGTGTGGTTAATACAAGAACTTTTGTTTGAATACCATCCGTTAATTAATTTTAGTATTAATAAGAATAAAAAATAAGGCAAGTAACGATTTATCGTCTGACAACGAGCACAGTAGTTAATCTAATACTCTAGGTTATAGGATCCGCTTAAAATAAAAGGTATTGTCTTGAATAATATCTTCACAATTATGCTAAGTTTCATCTAGGTAAACTAATTAAATCTTTAAAATGTCCGCTAGAAAGTAGCGCCTCTGCAATTCAGTTCCTCCATAAGATGCGTTGAAAACCGAATTGTTGTAGTGAATGGCAGTTTAATTGAACAAGTTATTCTTTAGTGAAATGGATTTATCCGACTGGCATGATTATTTGCAGAAAGAATTCGATCGATTGCAAGACGCGCAGTGTTCGTTCACATTCACTTCACGTCAAAATGTAGGACTAAAATGGCGGCGCTGGGCATCTCTGTACATTGAGATCGAATGATAGAAGCCATAAAATCTAACGAATGAGGCTATGAGAACAAACATAGGTTGTAGATTTAACACATAAAATCATATATACCATTTTTCGTATGGTATTTTGGTTTATACCAATCAATTCATCGTTGAGTCTAAAAAATACTTAATGGATCAACGTTATTTTTTGGTTAAAAAAATTAAGATACAGTTGCCAAATTAAAACTTTTAATTAACCGATTTGTTCTAAATATATTGCAGGCACATAGTACACACACGGTTCATGATTGATCCTTCCAAAACAGAATGTTAATTCAAAATGTATAAGATAAATCTTTAGCTTCCATAAACAATTGAAATTTACCTACTCCCTTGGGAGTTTAAAACATCCTTCTGACTTTAAATCCTATAAAAAATTTATATATTTTATAAATCACAACTCATCTTCATATAAGCGTTATGAAATTCCGTTGAGAACGTTATGTTTATTTCAAGAGCATTCACCTTTCTTTAGGTAAATATTTATGCAGGCACAAAGATAGAGTGTGTTTCCTAAAGGATCGCTGGATTTCATTTGCATACGAATTTTGCTGTGGGTTGAAATTATGGCTTGCGTATTTTAGTCTACAATATGCATATCAAATTGCTTTATTATTCAAATTTATGCTCGTTTCATTTATTATATTATTTAATTATTATCAAAGCCAATAGTCGTTTTATGGTATAATCGTATCTGTCTGCTGCGAATCTGTTCACATATTTAGTAACGACAAAATTACCTATTTCGCTCTTTTAGTGTTTTCTATTACTGCAAAAAAATCTATTTGAAATCGCCTTTAACAACCAAACGCAATGATAGGTAGGTTAAAAGTAGGAAACGTCGTTCCACCCATACTTGGCCAACGTAGACTGCAGCTATGGTACAAAAATATTGTTTTAATGTCTTCTTATTTTAAAAAGTTCTGAACCTAGCTGTGGGATAGTAATGCGTTAATTATGTTATAAGTATAATTATAAATCAAAAAATTATTTAACCCCCTTACGGCTGAAAGGAACGGCTTCTTGAATCATAACTAAGAACACTCTCGACACCTTTCAAACAAAAAAAATTCAATTGAAATCGGTTCATCCCTTTAGACGTTATGATACATGTAAAACCTTTAACATCCCTCCTTATGGTGGTTAAAAAAATTTTTTTAGTGTAAGTTGGAAACATTTACGGCCCACTCCTGAGCACAAGTAACTTCTCTGACGGTCCGTATTGCTTCCGATAAGATTTAACGACTTTATAACATACACTTCACTTGCCGACTTTCATAATGGTTTATTTACTTTAATATTTTAGTTACTTTTAATTTGTCTTTTCTTAATTAACACGAAAAACCTACCCGAGCAACAGTATAACTCTCTTTCTCTTAAATTAATGTAACTGAAAAAATATTTTTTTATTTATTTTAATATAAATTTTTGAAAAATAAATCTTTAATTTTTTTTTCAAACATTAATGAGCGGCATGAAATTTAAGATTTTGTATGTCCAGCTATTACTTTATATCTACCACCTGTGATGTTAGGTATAAGTACCCTGTACCTGATAATATCATCATCGTGCTTTTGATAGTACAGCCATAAATATATACTGAAAATGAGTTTTGCCGCAAGAGCTATTAGGCGGATATTCGGTAGCCAAGGCTTGCTTAACTCCTATTTATTCAATATTTCATAATTAACCACAAAGCATATTAATTTTTATCGATGGACATTTATAAAGCGAAAACCGGCGAAAGATTTTCTTTTAACATCACACATTTCCCACATAAAACATTGTCCTCATTTTTTAATAGTTTTTTTTTAACTTTAACTAATATTTGTGACATGTGCTTTAATGAATTAATTGGATTCACTTTTGCATACGGGGCTATATTATATTATGATAGTTTTGGAACTTTAGTATACGATGACATTTCAGGATTATTCATCGTAAAATGTTATAAATAGATTATAATGATTTGATTTCTAAAATATACTTAATATCCGTGGTATCGTGATTACCGTATTACCATACATCATGTCGAACGGGTAAAACAGCTTAGAAGCTTATCGCTTCTATCTAATATCATGAAATAAAATTCGAAATTCGGCCAAAGATGAGGCAAGTATAAAATTTGGCTAAGTTGCTGATGTTGCTTAAAATGCTATAAATGGCATAATTGTACTTTAATATTAATTAATTTCGCCATAAAAATCATGGGTGCACCGGCAAGAACTTTCGCACCATCTATTATTCACGTCTGAAACTTGTAGATCGCATTGTGGATGCTGAGCGGTGTTTTTGCGGCTGGACCTTAAGATAAGGCCAGCTATAGGTAATGAAGAGCACAAGGTTCTACGAAGTGTCGCGCGGGTAACGGGACCGAGAGTGGAGTGCCCGTCTCTCCCACATTGATTCCGCGTTTATAACGATCCCACGCAACTTTGTTTAACCATTTATTTACGATCGGCTTATTACTTTATTGCATGCTTCGGCAGACGCTGTATCATTAGCGTAACGTATTTGCAATAAGTAGTCTATAAATTAATTATAATAGGACTGTTTTCGATCTTAGTAACGGATATTTGAAAGTTTGAAAGCTTTTATGGGATATACCTACAGGATGTTGGCCATTTGTTAATGTCCGAATTAAAGTGGAGTTGATGTTTTGTATTATGCATTAATAAGCATGGGAATTAAACAACGATTACTTAATTCTTATACGTAATAATGAGTACCTGTTTAGCTTTATTTGTTATTGTTATAAGACCTGTGTAATAACTAAAATACCGTTAAGTGACAAAACATAATTTTGCCATGTCCATATTTCGGCAACTACTAAACATCGAAATACGACTAATATTAAGAATTAAAGAAAAGTTTATGAAACTCAAATTGGGCAAAATGTTACTTAACGGCATTTTAGTAATAGGGCGGTACGTGACCCATATCTGCATATCGATCTAACTTGCCGAGCGTATTAGGTTCGATTCCCAGTCAGGGTATCCCAGTTTAGGCACATAACAAATGGGGAGCTATGATTGTAGAAATTAGCGCACGGCACATGTGATATTTTCAGTTTTGATGTCAAACATTGATTTGATACAACAAATAAAAACATGCAACAATATATAAGCAATTCCCTTTATTGTCTAGCAAAATAAAAGTATGAACGTAACAACACATAAACTTGAGACTGCGAATCTTTTATTAGATCAAGTATAAAAAGGATACAAGATCTTTGAGAACATTCATATCCTTAAACTGCTCACGTTATTGCTTCGTAGTGCTCTAAATATGGAAGCTTGTCTTATCAATGCCATCTAGGAGCCGGGCGAAGCTTTTGTGCAAAAGTAAATAATGTACATGTTAAATTCTAGGTATCTTTTGAACTGTTTATATTTTTAACCGCATTCAGAAAAAAAATCACACCGAATTGATGACCTCCTTTTTGGAAGTCGGTTAATCAATTCGTGTGCATGTTGTTTTTTTATGTTTGTTACTTCAGAACTCCAAAACCGGGCGACCGATATCAAAGATTATTCTTGACTTCTTAAATTCAGTGAATGATTCTTTAATTGATTCAAAAATATTTTTGACTTCTTAATAAAATGTTAATGTAATTTAAATATTATGGTTTTAGTCAAGTGGACCATGAACTAAGCTATAAGCGCCGATTTCACAACTATCTATGTAACGTCTTATTTCAATTATTTCATACTTTGTCAAACAAAATAGTCAACAGACTTGAAAACCACTATGTTTTGAAGTCGGTTTTTTTTTTACTTTATTAGCCGGTTTTTATTTATTTATTTAATTACTTTGTTGTAAAGAACAAGCTTAATAGTCTAGTGGTTGTGAATCGCTATCTCATTTTGGGGGTCTGGGTTCGATCTTCTGTATTTTCTTAAGTATTTACCATTTCTTTTATCGGTGAAGAAAAAACCGGCCAAGCGCGAGTCGCATTCCTACATGAGGTGTTTCATGCAACCGAATAACACTTTTTTACTAAACTTTTTTATTTTATTTATAATACACAGTCTGTAAAAATTTCTAGTTTCAAGGACGGACACACAGGGGAGCCTCAGTAATGGGATTCCGTTGGCATCCTTTGTGCCATGTGATAAAAACGTCGTGAGGTGACTATATACTTACGAATTAAAAAAAGTGTCAAAGGCCTGCCGTGTAACAATCTGCACTTGGCCAGCGTGGTGGCTTAATTCTTCTCATTCTGAGAGGGGGTGTGAGCCCAGCTGTGGGACCGTAATGGGTTGATGACAAAGAACATGAGATTAGTAGGCTAGAGTTATAAATGTATATAATAAATATTGCAACACTTCAATAGTGTGTGCTGCGAATTTTTATAAAGTTGGACTCTGTGTGTGATGTCAGGTACACTTATTTTGCATATTATGTGTAAATGCATCGGAGGGGCGTTCAGTTTTAAATTAGACGATCTACACTTAGCTTCATTGGCCTAAATTAAAAACACTTTAAAAGATACATTTAAAACTAAAATTAAAAGGTAATTTTGTTTTCTACCACGTCATTTCATCGTATTAAAGTGAGTTTCTTAAGAAATGTCTAATTAAAGTTATATCAGTCGAGCGTCGAAGATTAATCGAACTTTTGCCAGTTTAGAACTATTACGATAGCGTTTTGTGAAATAGTAAATGCCAGATTCAATGAAAATTACCTTGACCTTTCCAAATAACATTATTTCTCTGCATTAAAAAATGGAAACTGTTGATTTTACAACGTACATGATAAATTGTTTTTTTTTAAATAATTATTACGACACCATAAATGGCTGAATCGTTTTGTGTGGGGAATGCATGTCTATGATTTATACCATGTTCACTAGCACACATTATTTAAGAAAAATATATATTCCTCTTTCGATTCAAATTATACATAGATAGTAAAAATATGTTAATCCAGTAATAGTACTCATTGCATCAAGTTACTGTGATGATTGGATTTAGAACAAGTTGATGGATAAATGGATGAGTGTATCTGCCCGATAGGCTCTTGATACTCCAGGTATTTTTGTCTTGTTACTGTGATGGTCTAGATACACGAAGAAAAGTAAATTCTACAAATGCGCAGAAAAAGATCAAGAAAAGACATTACTATTAGGCACCAGTCTCCTACAATAATATAAGTATATTATAATACCTACTTAATATTGTATACATTGTTATATTATTGTGGAGAAGATAAATCATTTATTATTATTATTATGAAAACTATTTCAAATTCCACCTTGCTAGGATTTTTTTACCAGAAAGATTGGCGTCGTGACTACAGTGTCACGAGTTTGTAATAACAAAATGCTAGCATCTTTGAAACCTTAAAAATGCTTGAATTTCCATTTTATTGGAGAAATAAACTAATAACAGGTTGCTTTCACTTGGATTTACGAAGTGATCTACAAGTATCGATGTAACTGAATATAAGCGTGAAGGTTTCAACGAGTAGGGACGTTCCGATACCGTCAAAGTATCGATTTCAATGTTACTCATATGAGTAACACTGAAATCGTCTTTCGATACTATCAATATTTATATAAATACTATAAAAGTATCGATACCTACTCATATTACTCATATGAATACTTTATTGTTTTGTAATGTTGTTTTGTAATTTTTACATTTACGTATCTAGTTTGTCATAGCGAATCAGGGCCCTTATTTACCGGAGGTTAGCGTTTTTGGGGATATTTAGAGTGCGAACAGCCGCTTCATTTGGACTTTTGACACTTTGTTCTTTGAATTTGTTGAGCATTGCGGATTCGATACAAGTACATTTCTTTCGATACCAAGTAAGTATCGAATGATTCATTCGACACCTAAAATTACTTGGTATCGAAATAAAAGTATCGAATACTTAATCTATTTACTTGTATCGGAACATCCCTATCCGCGAGTGACGGGCGCGCGGGCGCGGGCACGATGCGGTTAACCTAGGTTAGGCCACGTTCCGACATTATGACTTTCGCGACTCGCTTTTATCCTTATTGTTACATGCATAATATGTGGGCTTAGACGAAAGACATTTCCGCTAGCTAAACGCTCAACGATAACTTCTAAATGGATCAAGTTGTGAAAAGTGACATGTTGTTAGGTAATGTCCATAGACAATGTTTTACATGTAACTTGCAACGGAACGTTTTCGCTAAAAAACTTTGAGTCCATAGCTTGGCGCCTGACTAGCGAAGTGGTAGAGAGGTGTTCTTTTCTGTCTATTTTAATCGTCATGTTATAAAGTTAACGTGACAATGATTAGTCTGTTGCGTTGCGGTAGTAGTAAGTAGCGAAGTGAAGACTAGCTAGCTGAAACGAAAACTGTATAATAATAATATTTATTGAATCCATGCTGCCCTCTAGCAGCGTGGTAAGCCAAGTATCATGTGGATGTTCTGCTTTGTGTTCTGCTGTTAGCGATGTGGCGTGAGGGGTGAT
>DWNK01000833.1:0-10514 GCA_018250315.1 Hyalothyrus neleus pemphigargyra | reverse complement strand
AGTTTTCACCGCACACCTAGCTCCTAGTAGATAAAGCCTTAGCTATAATCGCTTCTCGCAACGTGTTATTTGTCGACCTTCGGAAGATATCAATTGTTACCGCCAGGTGTCGCGCGCTCGCCCGTGAAGATGCATATCTCCAGATGGATGCAGCGGAAACAGCGCTATCGTGAGCCTTGGGCGTTAAACTGCAGAATGCTGTCATCCTAATGCTAACCCCTATTGACACGCTTAAATACAGTAAAATTCTTTGACATTGATTTGTTTACGGTGTCATTAAAACACACCTTTTCTTACTAATACACACCTTTTGCTTACTAATATTAACATTTAAATTCAGTCACATATAAACCAAACATACAGACAGGTGACTGAACTATTTTTTTTGTCTGAACGGACTTGAACCCAGGACATAGTGACTGTGTCGTATCCACAGATAACGGTATGAATCCTAGGAATCAATACAGAGCCTGGCGGGAGGCCAGGTACGGCGGAATGCGCAGTGGACCAGGATCTTCTCTCTAGGGTTGACCGTAACATATATTTCTGACGACCATTGAGCGTTATGCGATGAAGCCGGAGTATTAAGGACGGTCTCAAAGGTAATAAATAATAGGTTATTAACCGGAGCTCCAGGTTCAAACCCAGGCGCGCATCTGACTTTTCTAAATCATGTGCGTATTACAAAGTAATTATTACTTTATATACGGTGAAGGAAAAGATCGTGAGGAAACCTACATACCGACAAGGTGCGAGTTCTACAAAAATGTCCCCAAAATTATGTGAAGTCTACCAATATGCATTTGGCCATCGCAGTAGACTATGGCTTAATCCTTCTCATTCCGAGAGGAGGCTAGAGCGCAGCAGGGAGTGATGATGGCGATGACCAACAATTGATGATGATGATGATGATGATGTTGATATCGAAATTACAAATATATACTTTATACTATTATACAGCTACTTCTTGGTAACCCTAGTCGTTACAAGGAAACATTGGTGCTGCGGTCATTTGAAAGTGTGATTTTATGTTGAAATGGTCACGATTACGTATATAAAGTAGCGTGAGTACAAATGAAAACGTTATTTTTCATGGTTAATGCGTTGTTTACTTTATGGAACTGAAAATAATTTACACTGAAACCGTGGTTAAACATTGGCCGAGGTAGCAGTTGTAATATTAATAAGTATGTAGCACCACTATCATCTATTTTTCTATAGCACCAATGGATTAGTGATAGTGTAGTAGTAGGTGTGACTTACTTATACGAAGCAAACTTAAATTCGAAAAGCGAATTGCACCTAACTTTCTCAATCGCTGATTGCTGCAATCCTGTATACGCCCCACTGCTGAACACAGGCCAGGAGCATACTCCACCACTGATATCAACCGGGACTTACTTCCTTAAGAAATACGGTACGCTTACAAATTTTTGCGCCCCGATGTCGCTAACTTGGTGGATCGTACACGATCTATACAAGCCGCTGATCTATGCAAGCACCAATTCACACTTAATCGTGTGATTACATAAAAAAATGAGAAGGATAAGGCTTTCTCATTGTTTTTATGTAATAGCCAAACGAAAAGGCAGGCGAGATACCTGATGGTAAGTCGTCACTGCCGCCTATGTTCATAGGCGGCGGTGAAAACCGTTATTTAAAATAACGGTTTTCAAAATTTTAGGTCAATTTGTAAATACATTCTCAAGGTTCGATCGTTATAGTTATGTTGTTTTAGATTACGATCTATTAGCCTCTTCCTGACAGAATTGGGGTTCGATTCCAATGTTGTGGTGCGATTGTCATCTGGCCTTCACTATTATACCTTCAAAAAAATTACTTCTGCACCCTTCTGTAATATTGCTTTTGGCTGACAAACTCTTCATTAAAATAATTATAATGGCTTGATAGACAAGATAATCAGCTCAAAACATTGTACTCTTTATAATGTCGGCAATAAAGTACACATGAAATACAAATATCCGATCCGGGTAGGCACTACGTGGATGACATAAGGTTGAAAATCGCTGAGCTTCAGCTGTCGCCTTGACATCTATATCTTTAGTACATATCAGTGACAAATTCTATAGCAAATATTGTTTAGTAAGGAGCCTTGAGCATTTGACATAATGCGACGAGGCATAGGCTATAAATCTTTTTTATCCATTAATGACATTATAAAGAGAACGTTACGAAAGCATACAAACATTTTTAATTATTTATTTTTTATTGTTTTAATTATTAAATTTATTGTACATCTCATTGTTAAACATGCTCGTATTCACCTGATAAGGACCAAACTATAGACATTATAGATATACGATGAGCTATGCGTTCGTAGATACTGGCATAAATAATTATAGGTAATAGTTTGTATTATGTTGAATGGTGGATGTGAAAGTGGATGGGCCACTTGACCGATTCAAATTATTCTTATGTAAGAAAGTATCACGTTTTAAGTAGTATTCATACTACTAAAATATCTAATTAATATTTCATATACAAAAATATCAAAGTCCGCCATAACGACTACACTAATTGCATGTAGGCGTAAGAGATTTTCTACGCGCTATCAAAACAACGACACTTTTCAAGTTTAATGGACGGCGACGGATAAGGATACTGTAACAAAAGAGACAATAAAAACATGTACACATCCCATTCAAATAGTACCTACAGGACATAAAAAGTATTAGGCGAAACGAATCTCCGGGCGAAGCCGCGGGCAATTATTGTCTTAATTCGGCCCTGCACTGACCGCTATTACATGTATGGGTCAAGGAGAGAGCGGTAGCGTGCGCAAGGAGGAATAGCGGATTATAGAAAAAAAGTACATAAAATATTATGGGATTTTAAGATTATTATAAAATTTAATTTGAATTTATATGCTTTTGATATAGCAATCCCAGACAGTCGTCAACATTTTTCTTTTATACACGATTACGACCAATAAATTATATTATATCATCTTATATTTGTGATAGACGTAATTAAAGTAGAAATATCTAAATATCCCTTTGAAAATAATAAGTAATAAATGCAAATAGTATTGTTAACGTACTTATACAAAGTAAACAGTGGTGTGTTTGAAAGAAAATACCTATAATTTTAATTTTTTAATAGTTACAGCGCTACCTACCGCTTCTTACTTACTTCCGAAGGGCCGTTCCTTCTGAAGGGTTAAAGGGCAGGCCGGACAATTACCTACAATCATTACTGAGGACAATTATGTTGCGAGCGTCACACTCACAGGTTTTTATTGAAGACTCGGGGTTAGTTTAATTGCGGGTCCATCGCCACGAGCCTTGGACACTGTGCTACGTTTTTGGGGTTTAAAATGCGTTTTGTGGGTTTGGGTCATATCCAAATCAGCATAAAACGTGTTAGAGTGCGTGTTATGAGCAATATATATGTGTTTTTCTTTATAGACTGTTTGTAACTATGAACAATGTACAAACTTCAGATACTTATCAAAACATTACTTGACAGAAATTAGCACACGCTGACAATTGCGCTAGGTCAGTGCGTGAAAAACTTATAAGCACCAGATTTAACACAAACTATGTAATCCACGTATTGCTGAAGTACATACGATGAAAATTACAGTAGACGGGTTACGGGTTGCTTCCGTAACACAGGTGAAAAATTACAATATATTTTAAAATATGTATAAGAAACGATGATTCGACTTTTGTGTTATATGACGTTCAATTCATAAGGCTCGCAATTCCCGAATCGCAAAGAACGTAGCAATAACGTTTGCGTGAGAAGCAATCAGCAGTCGACAAGGAAAACAACAAGTGCTGAAGATTTTCTCATTAAAACCAGCCATTCCCATCGCGCAGCATCAGTTGACCGATCTTCATTGAGTGCAGATTAAACCGGAAAGCAATACTGTACTTTCGTCAACATTTCTGCTTACTTTTTGCTCTGATTTGTGTATTATACCTACGCCTATCGTAGATATATTTTTGTATGAAGAGTTAAGATTTAATTTAATTTAATTAATTATTTTTTTTAGATAATTATATAGTTGATTCGGTTAGATCAATTATAACATCACGATTATATTAAGATTTTAAATTAATAAAACTATAACAATTTATTCTAATTGTTACAAATAATGAAAATTAAGCTTTGTAAAGCATAAAAAATGGTGATGATGATCGCAAACGCAATCGCAATGATCGCAAATTTATTAACGAAAAATTTGCGACCATCAAACAATTGAAAGCAATTTGCAAACCCTTGGAGATATGACATGAAACAATAACAGACCACACATTCTATCTTGCAACCCAAAAAACGAAGACGCGAAAAACACAGGAAAATGAGAAAGCATGTCAATAGCCATACAGAGATCTAATAAAGAAACAAAACTGAACCAATTCGGTCCCTGACAATCCATCGTCATAAATTTGTACAAGGCTCAATCACAAAAGAAGTGATGAAAGACAAGTGGGCGAATAAAAAACGCATAATACGCCATTTTGCCGTCACAAAGTGGAATCCATGTCGGCGATCTGTCAAACTGGTCAAACATGAGCGAATTGGCGGGCAACCGTTATTAGCCGACGAAATTTAAGCGCTCGCATAGACTGGGAGACTTTACCGCGACGGAATACCATCGAATTCGAGCGCCGAAATCTACCGAGTACCAACTGCCAAAAACAAAAAGACGTCGGATAGCTTCTACGGACGCACGGAGAGTTACCAGTTTCTTTTTTCGACATCTAGCGTAGCCACTGTATAGTTTGGAGCGAGTTTCATTTCGGGGAAAAATGATAAATGACGTGAATGATTGAAAGGCCGGACATGAGTTTCGAATCACGAAAAGAGATTTCAGCCATCCGTTTTAAATTTCATTCGGATTATGACGGACCCCGTCAGCCGTCGCATCTATGGGAATTAAAATGTGAAATTTATCGGCCATTTAGCAGATTGTCACGACTTCAGTTACCATTCATAAATATTCACGGCAATTGTCCGCGGTGCTTTTATAAAATAAACATGTTGATTGACAGCAGACGTCACGAGCATCAATCAGGCGGGCGTGATCGGAATGCGAGCGTGCATGATAAAAATCATCGAACAGAATTGTCGAATTGCACTCTGTTTTTCATTGCGACGGAATAGAGCGCAAAATTCTATGCCGATTTCTTTTGACATTTGCAAATATGGCGTCATATTTGACGTTGACGGCGAAATTGGCGGGAAGCTTGTCTATGCACTTTGATGTTCGCGCGCTCGGATTTCGTGTTCGAAAAACATTGACAAGAACCTTTAGTAGCTTCGTTGATTAGTTTTCAGCGCTGACAGTTGACGTTATTTCGCCTTTTTGGCCTATTCGACTGTTCTTCTGACATTAGCGGTGTCTGTTCCGAATATAGTTTGTATAGACAATCGGAATGCAATTGTCTGTAGTTTTGAGGCGGCCGACAACGAAATGAAGCAATTATAAGTTCTGGGGCTCATTTATTGCCTGTCTATCGCTGCAGTTATAAAACCGAATGAAAATCTAAGTTTTGCTTGTTGCGGTTATAAGTTCACATTATGGATGACTGGTTAGTTTCAGTCATTGAGGCGTTATTATTATTGAAACTATCCTAAAACTAATTAGTGTTAAATTTAAAGTCTTCGGTTAGTTTATTTTATTATTTTGTTTTGAATAATTATTTTATAATATAAAATTACTATACAGATAATTCAGCTTAAAATAATCGACACCAGTCCGTATAAAAATCA
This sequence comes from Hyalothyrus neleus pemphigargyra, assembly GCA_018250315.1. Taxonomy (NCBI): domain Eukaryota; kingdom Metazoa; phylum Arthropoda; class Insecta; order Lepidoptera; family Hesperiidae; genus Hyalothyrus; species Hyalothyrus neleus. The sequence continues at coordinate 4,769 of DWNK01000833.1, read as the reverse complement.
AATTATTACGAGGTGAAGTCAAAATATCAGAATTAAGGAAAAGCATAGACACGTTTTAAGGTTCGACTTATTTTGCAGATTTCAAGTTTGAATCGCGATAATTTTGTATTTATCCTTGTTATATATCGCTTGAAATGAATGCTTTCAAGTGCAATTTATAAAACCTGAGCTGCCACACCTCGAACTGTCCGTGTTTTAGTTTTCGCGATAGACCAGCCCAATTTGGTCAGCAGACACTTCGGGTCACGCGAGTACCACCATTACATTTACGTCATTCGGGATTAAAAGAATGTAAATTGCGGAACGAAAATTTTATTCTTTCGCGTTTCGAGGCATGCATCATGGGGCTGGGTGTTTCGTGGAGATATCTGTGCTAGATTATTTTGAGTAATGGTACCTAGTGCTTCGAGGTTTGCGGCCTGCGACTGCGGCGGATGCGATTTAGAGTTGGAGTTTTCGATATTTTTACATTTTCATTTAAATGGCAGTTTAAAAGTTTCTTTACTTTACTCCGTATAAGTTTTATTAACTGCTGTTTGCTCTTTATACAAAAATAAAGAAAAAGATGTTTTGTCTCAAAGCTAAGTTAATTTCATTTTATAATAATCGATTGTGAGAAATAGTTCTAAGTAGGAACAATAAAATAATATTTTATGTGTACTCAGTAGTATTTTATAAAAATAAAATGTTAAATATTAAGGACATATAATTATTATATACATATGAAGTATATTGTAGTTTATTAAGTTTTCACTAATTAAGGAGTTTGTTACAAGCCACTGTTATTAGTAACGTGAGCCGCACGCCGCACGTCGCAAATCCAAGCCGCATCGCGCGGTGCCGCAGCAGTGCAGTGGGGGTTGAAGAAAAAAGCAGTAGACTATAAAATATCGTTTTGTTGGTGCAATTAAAATTGTACGGCGGAGATAGTGCGCGCGCCCCGTCTTGCCTCTTTGTGTTCTATTGACTGCGACTAAATAAATGCTCTGTTGGCAATGCCCGTTATTTGCGACGTTTCTGGAGAAATATCGCCGTTTCTTACCCGACTCGAATCTTTTGATGGTTTTACTATGAACTGAAAATCTACTACTAAAATAGTGCATAATAATATATTGAGAAACTACAAAAATTATATTTTACTAAATTACGCATATTTTTATATTCATTTATATGTCTATGAATTATATAGACATAAACTTCTTCACATTCTTAAACATTCAACAATATTAAGAAAAAAAAGCACACATTTATGCACAACATATTATGGGAGGGACTTTACGTGACACAGTGACCGGTGCGTCAAGCAATAAGTAAAATTGAATTAAGAAGAAAAGTTTGTAGTTATAGATACAATTATATATTCGAAATATCTACGTGTTTCGTAAGCACAGTTTGCAACAAAGACTAGCCGATCCGGCAATGCAATCTAGATAATTATTTTAATTCCGTTTCGAATATTTATCGCTCGGTTGCCATCCGAATTCCGGCTGGCTGGAATAAGCTCGCGAAAATACGGTCATAGAGCTTTCCCGCGGTTTTTGTTTCTTTTTATTATGTTGGTCAACGTGGCAAAAACTCAAGAATCAAAAAATATTATCGATAAGTATAGTGTTTAGGTATTCTTTATATGTTTCTCTGAAACCTATATTATTTATTACCATGTTATTTTTATATAATTTGATGTAATTCTCTTGAAGTGACTAGTGAACGAAACTTAAAAAAGTTTAATTATAAAGTACTTTGATTGAATGAAACATTTTATAATTAAGATATACGTTATAAAATGTAATTAATAAACATCAATTGATGAAGTACACCCATACTTATACAATTTAAGAGTATTAGGAAATTAACAATACAATTGATACTAGATATAAATAAAACAACGCTCACTAAGCAGAGAGATACATTCGGAAATAACAGTCGATGTAGAGTCAATGTAAAAGGGCTTCGTCAGTTGATACAGGAAGAGTTCGTGATTCCAGAGGGTTACCCGGAGATTGATGACATTATGACCTGGAATAGGCATCTCGAAAAATTATTAGTTCGGTTGTTTTCGCAGTAGACTTAATACAAGAGTTAAGAAGACTAAATGTTTTGATGTAAGGCTAGTGTAAGAGACTATAAATATTTTTAATGCCATAAACTTTTTACCAATAATGAATAATGGTCAAACAGAGGAAGAAACGACAAATTTGGATATTAGCCATTAGCCGTCGGAGTTTTCTAATTAGACTAAGCAAATAGACGAAATAAAGCATTAAGGAGTTGTGCAAATACAATGTAGAAGGGGGAATAACCAAAGATGCCGTGTTGCTGGATATGGTACTCAGTTTCATTGTTATATTGATACTAATTAATTGTCATTATTATAAATAAAATATATTTATCTGATTTAAAATCATAATATTAAGGACGCATTAAAGCAATTGTACCTACCTATAATTAAACATAGGTATAACACAAGTACTTTTATACAATTATCATTTTATATCTGTCAGAAATAAAAATTATTGTAACATTAAAAATTCGTAAATAGTTGACTAAAACGAAGAGTAATTGAAACTAAAATTAAAATTACTAAATATGCCATTGAAATTATTAACAAGGGGTTTATCGTATTTTGGCAATTTATTTATATTTTTCATTGTTTAATGGTCGAGAAACTACATTAAGATTATATTAATTGTTCAAAATATACAAGAAATATCTTGTTGTTGTAAAAACATTATAGGTACGTAATAATAAAATTATTATGATATTACTTCCACTTGAAAAATCCTTTTGACAAATTTATGAAAAAGTCTAGAAAACACTCGAAGTTGGTCAACACTTAGTGGATCAGGATTAAAGTGTCAATAAGAGTACCATGCTGATGTCACTTCTAGAAATTTGTTTGTGTGAATACCCGTATGCAAGCTTCGTAAGCAAATAATATGACAAGATAAAGAGAATAGGACACTCCGATTCTAATGTTTGGAACAAAAAGTATATTGGTCTGTTTTGTTTAATTGTTATAGACCGTTCTATTGTGTGGACTGTGGACCCATGGAGGAATACAAAATGTAATCATGTTTCATATACCCTTTAGTTACTATGACCACGTGGCACTATGTCTGCTGCTTCGATTACAGAAAAACAAATACCCAGTTACTCAAACAGCTGGTTTTGTTTTTTATTTATTAAATATTTAATAACGCATTTTAATATCCTGTTTAGCTTTAATCATCTTATATCACTTTTCTTAACCCGTGCTTAGCTTTAATAACACGTACAATTATTTTAAACACTGCAAATATAAGTGTATACGCACTAATTATTATCTTTCAACTAGAAAGGCGCCGCCGTCATAGCACCGCATTCCAGAATAAGGCGCGCATACCAGAATAAGACAAATTCTCAGGCAATGTTGACCGCCATCTTTGTAACTATTCCGAATAATTTTTTCATCCATTCCTCAAGCGGTCACAGCGTAATTATAAATAAAATTGACATTAATTGCCACAACTCGATGTGGGTTAGCAATTTCTAGAAATAATTCCTTTAATACGGTAATGATGCCCTGGTTTAATCATCCTTTTTGTGCGCGATCTACGATGATGGATTGTCATCTTGTTTTTTAGGTCTCAGAGATATATTCTAGTAAAGTTTAACCTGTAGATCAACGAGACAATTTAGGCGACACCCAAATATTCTTGAACTCGAAAATCATACAGAAGCCACACATTAAAAAATCAATACGAGAACACAACACGCTCACAATTAAGACGCATCCCTCAAACGTCATAGCACCCTTGCAGTAATTACTAGTAACTTCAAAACAATCCACGGATTCTATTACAAGGCAGCAAAATTCAAAATCAAACGACATTTGTTATCCCACTCGCAAATAGGATAAGATCATCCCGCTGTCTAACTGTCACGAAACAACAGGCCAATGAATGATACAGTAGCCGTATTACAATGGGTTAAAAGTTAAAATTGAAAAGCAATAGTTGAGAGAACGGCAATAGTCATGAAGAATTATCCGGCTAGCAAAAATGTTCGGAGGGGAAGCGCGGGCACTTTGGGCAATATGCAAAAGTTGGGGGCCGGGGAGGCAGGGGCCGTGATTAGGCCGTGTGTGACGATGCGCATCTTATGCCCGCATTACCCTTTCGTTTTCCTTCCGATAGCTGCCTTTGTGGGGCGTCCCTTTACTTATCTGTATGAAAGTAGATCATACGATACCAATTTTCTTCTCGCTTTTTCAACTCGCTCGACTGTTTTCCGGCTTATTGGCTCTTTGAACGTGTACCACGAAGAAGCAGTTTGCAGACTGATTTTAATAAATATTCTGCTTTTGAAGTTGGTAAAAACGGTGAAAAAATTACACAGCTTTTATCTTGCGAAGTTGTACATAAAATTGAAATTATTCCGAATTTCTAGTACCTAAATTTATCTGGAAAGCGGCTAATGCCATAAGAAATAGTTAGTAAGCAAGTATGTATATTCACGACCAACCAAAAAACTTTTCCTCCGAATTCGAATATCGCGTCCCACACGCTCCCGAGCTCAAGTTTTTGCGCTAAGTTCCGCTCCGGCACAATCGACTAAATGTAATCCCCATTAGCAAAATAAACTACATTCACTAAGGGCGGACTCGTTAACACACTTTCCAAGTTTCATCGAAAACTACCCCGTTTAGACTACCAAATACGTTCACCGAGGACAAACTAATAAACGTGAATGTTTAATATTCTACCAAATCTTCGGCGCCCCCCTACCCC
>DWNK01000832.1:0-10518 GCA_018250315.1 Hyalothyrus neleus pemphigargyra | reverse complement strand
TTTTGGGGTAGATGTAATTTTATAATGTAGACGTAAAAATGAAAGTGAGCTAAATTCTAAATAGAAATTTTAAAATGTTTACAATGAGCTAAAATGAAATCATATTCGTCGGGGACTCCGGGGACGGAAGAAAAGCGTCTAGCAAATATTATGAATTATTTATGATCGAAATATTTAAAAAATGGTATATTGGAAGAAACAAAAGTATTGTAATATATTAAAGACTTATAGTTATTTGATACTCATTTTCAATCCTCATTTTCAGAAGATTCATCATATAGTCTGCTCCTCATCGTTATCAATGTAAAATAATAATAATCTTTAATTAAATTGGTGAAGTATTTCCTTTTTTGACTTTAAAAGTGGATAGAAAAGAATTTAATAATTTGAAAAACCTGCAACTTATACGTTTTGAAGTAGAAAAATAAGAAAGTACCTGGTAACTTTACCGTAATCTATATAAATGTCAGTAATTCGGTAAGATTACGTAATTTTACAACCCTGGTGCCTAAATGGAAATTATGGTTTCTAAGAAGCAGCACGATATGGCCTTTTCAATGTGGATTATTATGAAACCGGTCAAGCGCGGGTAGGGCTCTCAAATGAAGTTTTCCGTACCACGGTATTTTCCGTTTTACTTAAGTTTAACTTAGTAAGAAGTTTGGTAGCCGGAGCCGATATACGGCAACATTTACGTATAATCAAAGGGCATACAAAGGACATACTTGGGGATTGTGTAGATCTTCAGCAATCCAGAAAGCTAGTGGCAAAACTTGCACGCAGCCGTGCACCGGAGGGCAATTTATGTGGTCGGCCCCAGTTCGATCGAGGGTATTACGTTAAACTTTGTGATCTCGAAAGAAAATATTCGACACACTAAATGAGACCAATGGTGGGTTTTGGTGTAGGCTTACGAAGAGGCAGATATCTGATGGTAAGTAGTCACCGCCGTTTATGAACACTTCCAAAACCAGAAGAGTCGCCAATACTCGGCTTTGAACGGACGGCTTTTGGGAGGAGTGGGAAGTGACTATGGCTCACAGGTGCATTACCGGAACACGACAATTCGCTATTGAAGGTAGACTCCGACTTAAGGGTGGTCGCTAGCCACTCGGTCACAAGACCAGCAAGTATATACTTACAACTTCCAAAATTTAATTAGATCTCTTGCGTAAAATTTTATACATATATTGTCAAACTGCATAAGACAAAAAAATACTTCGTCATATAAATCATTGCGTATTATTAAAATAGGTGCAGCCTCGTAAATAAAACCGTGGTGCGAACTTACCGTGGACGGGGAACTTTCTTAATTTGGACGTGCTTTTGAACGGACGGCGCGACTTCAGATTGCATACACTTTACAATAAATAGCTGACTTTATGACTGACTGACTTATGTATGTAGCTTTTGCCCAATTAAAAAAAAAATCGAAATTTAAAAAAATGTTTCTCACGACTGTTAGATACACAATTTAAGTGAAATAAATAATAAACTTAATAAGACTTAATATTTATCTTTGAACATCAACATGTTTGAACATCGATATACCAATTCTTTTTTTATCTATACGTCAAACGAAGATGCAGGCGAGATGCGCGATGGTAAGTCGTCACCGCCGTCTAGGAATATTTGAAACACTAGAGGAGCCGCCAATGCTCGCTGGCTTTAGAGGGAAAAGGGACGGTATTAGATGGAAAGGATGGGAAGGGTGGGAAGAGGGACTCTGGCTCTCAGGCGCACTACTGGACACGACAAGTCGCTATTGACGATAGACACCGGCGTGAGGGTGGTCGCTAGCCAGTCGGGTTACAGGATACCTTACCAGCAAACTCTTTTGTGGAATGAGGAGCATAAACTTAAAATAATTAGACAAACAAGGGAAGTACATACTAATACATACAAAATATTTTATGTAGGCACCCATATGCATTTTAAATGCAAACCCAAAAGTCGAATGAACTTTAAAGTAAAAAGTTTATTTTCGTAGTCACCATGGTTATTCATATACGAAAACTTTCGAACCTAATATTATGATAATAATTGCTAATAATTTGTATGCACAATAATCCGAAAGACGTAAGAGAATTGCGTTACGAACTCAAATCTGTTATACATATTTATCCAGCAATGCTATGGGTGTCTAATAAAAGACCTAAACCCAATCCAACAGGAACAACCCGTTGCCAAATATGAAAGTAAATTGACAAAATTTCGAGATGACCCGTCCCTCAGCAGCAATATCTAGACGGCAAATAAAACCGTCAATAGCGTCGCAATAACGCAAAAACTCCAAACAATAGACATTAATAAGAGGGAATAACGTTAGGCGCGGACCGGCGGAGCGGGGATGCGCTTATTAAAACATTTCACCAGCGCAATATCTGATGATAGCGAACGCGACGTGCACAATATGTGCCCCGCAAACTCCGTCCGCATGTGACGACCTGTGGGAATCGCGGCCGAGAAAACTTCATTAACTCCAACGACTCCCATCCCCCGGACCCGACCCACCCCCCGACGGTGACGGACCGGGGACGGCCGTCCGCTTATTACGTCTCGAACGTGCCGCGAAAATCGAAGAAATGTGACGTAAATACGTGAAGCGCTCGAAAGAATCGTCTCGCTGATTGGCCCGGCTTTGTGCTCGGCTGACCGTTAATCCGATCTGTATCTGAGGGGGCCCATTTTTCGGATTATTATTGAAGCTATCGCTTTTATTGTAAAGGTCTCGATTGCAACCGCTATCGTGTTTTGGCGGTCGTCGCGCTCATAATCGCGAGGATTACGCTAATAGCAGACACGAAGCGAATAAATAGGAATCATTGGATTTGCGAAAGACAGACGGTGCTCATACGATAGGATCAGTTCCAGATTGTAATCTATTTTTAGTCTTCTTTTTAATACTATTGCGAGGATACGAAACATTTTTCTCAATATCTCGTGTTAACAAAAAGCATCGCGCGATCGTATTTTCGGTTGATGTCTTATTGCTGTATGTCTTTTATCGCATATCTCAATAGTGTTCGGTATCATCTGCAATCACATCGAAAATAAACATTTTTTTCGAATGCTATTCCAATCCTCGGATTCTTCCATTTCACACAGCCCCTCCTATCGAATCACACTTCAATTTCGAACGATACAATCCCAAAATTCTAACTCACGCAACGGTCCTTTTTGGATCCACAATCCTTTACGGATCGTCATATCACATCAATGTTCAAGATTGAGTCATCTGGACTTTACTTGCAGATAATGCAATTTTGTTTTTTTTTGGAATCGTTATCACCAAATTAACAGTCCAATCTGGTCTCGTGATCTTATCTAGATCCGGAATTATAATGATATCATACATTTCAATGACTGAGTATCAATGATTGATGAATAATTTATTTTAGTGTCATTATAAGAAACGTCAATTCATTTCTAATCAAAACGGACTTAGCACCGAGAGCGTCCTGTAGTGACGAAAAGCGAACCTCTGGCGGATTTAAAGTATGAATCAAACTTTTTATTTTCCGCTTCATTTCACATAGCTTGGCCGTAACCATACTCTGAGTACCGTTTAAGATTTCAGTGGTATACCACCTCTGGTTTTTTCGGAAACACTCACAGATTCTCGGAAACGTCGCGACCACACACGACACCTCGTCTCTTGTTGACGTATGAACGGTTTAATAACCTCCCACATTCTTTGACATATCCAGTTGATGGACGCACACCACAAACTCAAAAACAAGTAATTGGTGCCGAGAAATGACTCTTAAAATTTTGAGTTAGATTCTCTATTTTTTTAAAGTCAGTCATTGACTGAATCGATATGAGTTTTTGAAAACCGCAGATACAACATTTTAAATTATCTGTCACGCAATCGGTGATTGACACAATCCACGGTGGTCTGACAGCGCGAGACGGTGCCAACTTGTCTCAGAATTGTGTTTTGAAGATTGACTGGCGATTACTCTACTTTTGATTTTTTTGAATTTTTTAAACACCCATGCGTGCTAAAACAAGCACTGGTCTTTGCAAATTCGAAACAAACTACGAAACGAAAAACGAAAATAGCGTCGATGCAAAATAAAAATAATGAAAAAATATCACAACTATTAACTAAGCAAATTGTAGAGAATAACTAGACACAAAGTTATTTCTGGCGTTCAAAAGTTGCTAAGAGTATAAAATATTCGAATAGACAAAAGTGCACAACTTCATATGTTTTTATTTTTTCAAGTACGTTTTTGAGTCTTTCAATGTGTATCTTGGATTTTTATACATCAAACATATACAGCAACCTATTTTATAAAACATATTAATGATTTGAAAAAAACAAATTATGTTTCGAGAAACATTTAAATAGTAGGACAACGACCAAGACAAATAGTCCTCGAGTTTCGAAGTTACAAGGACAATAATTTGTAAGCATCTGACGGATGGACGGACAGACAAATATGACATGTAGCAGCAGCGTGTCATTTGGCCTGAATTTCGAAATTTATACTCGCATTTGTAGGCGGCGTGACTTGACGTAACAGCGCGGCGTTGAAAGCGGGAATCGACGGTACGAAGCGACTCAATATTGTTGTTGCAGACGCGATCTGTCAACCAGGATGAGTGACAGATAATATATTTTTAGAAGAAAATGAAATGTAAGCATATTATGATGTAATATGGTGGTTAAGGGCTGATATACACCAGTTGTTTCGAAGAAATTATGACAATTATGATGTAATTCACATTTTGTACTGATTTAAGATATTATGTCGCTAATAGTTTCAGCTAAAGATAGGTCACAAAATGGTTTCGATGGATGGTATGATGCAGCTTGTCCAAATGACAGTATTGGTGATTTGTTGATGCAGTTGTCCAAAGGAAGTATTCCAGAGGAGGGCACTGAAGAGTATCGTTAGTACATTAAATTGATAACTGTGGTACCTAAAATTCCCAGCACAATACGATTATAATATCAGATTCAGAATATCAGTCACTTCACGGATATATTTTATAGTAAACAATTAGACTATCGCTTCGGATGGATATATCTTCTTTATATACTGCACTTTTTGAAAATTACCATCACACCATGAACCATTAGGAGCTACATTGAAAAAGGAATACATAGTTTTTGTTCATCAGCAATTCAAACATTAGCAAACACATTGAACACATTACTTAATATAGGCAAAAGCAGAGCAGCAACACTGTCAACGAAACAGCATCTAAAATGAACTCATCCGTCGGTATTTCCTTCGAAATAAACCATTGCGCTTAAGCCTCGAGTCGACTGTTTCTTTTTCCGGCGACGGTCGAGCCCGCTGTCAATCACACGTCAGCGACTGGATTTCTGTTCGTCTGTCTGTCCAAGATGCGTAACCCGACTCTGAGAATCCACTTAATCTTTATTGACATCGCTTCTCACTACCACGCGTTTTCTGCCTCTCAGATGAATGTAAGACTTGCTACAAGGCAATAAGGATGATATGGCATCATTTGTAAGTTTGCAAGTGTATTCTGACGGTGCGTTCATTAGTAGCCCGTTTTTCTTTTTAAGCAGACAGTGTCTGTTAGTTTGATTTTTATTGATGGGTTTTTCACGTGCTCGAATTCGTTTTGTATTGGACGAATGGATTTATTTGAGATACTCCAATGGGGCTTGACGTTTAATTGAGACTGTTAAGCCGTGTGCGACTAAGCACTGTTTATATCATCTCTGTTGTTTTAAGAGACAATATAATTTAAAGACATCAGATATGTATCGTGTAAGGTCTTTAGCCCGATGCGTCTATATAATTTATTATTGATATTGTAAAAATTATGCGCACTTAATTATGTTTTATCTTTCGTATTTTTGTGGTTGTTTGGCTGACTCAATCACGCAAATCCGTCATGCATGGAGGTTACCGGAGCATGCACAAATTATGCTACGAGCAGGTATTACTAAAATTGCTTATAGTTTCTAGTAAACATAGAGAAGAATTGTCTGAACAAACTTTTTTTATTTTATAAAAATGGAAACCAGACATACATATAATCTTTTTTTAAGAAATAAAAGTATCATACGACCTTGTATCCGAACTGATATCTGATTTGATCACCATAGACTTCTGTGAAAAACCAAATAGAGTTGACTACGTCTCGAGCCTTGTTAATCTTAAGATAAGTTTAAGACGTCACCGTTACAAACATAAGCTCCTATAAAACAGAGCGACCATCTTAGTCCTCCGGAGTAGCAACGCATCTGCGATCGACTTAAGATAGTACTCCTTTTCTATCTGAAGTTGGTTATGCTCATGTGCGGAAGTGACCACTTACCATCGGGGGGCCTGCATGCGCTTTTACTTCAATATCACAAAAAATAGGCAGAGCTGGTGCGGTGCAGCTACCGCCTGCTCCCATAAAAAGTTCTACCATTTAATGTTAAATTATCGTAACTCTTAGACATCCATTTTCCATGACAAATACGGCAGGTGTCTTACATACGGATGCATTGGTACTGTAATCGATCTTTGAAATTTGCTAACCAGACACCTTTCTTTAACCAAGTGCAGGGCGCGACAACAATCATCCAATCACTCCTGTCTATTTCTTCAGATCGCCAACAATGATCCAGTAACCGTCCACGTCAAACGTCAAGAGTCCACCTGACGTCCCATTCTGCGCCAACCACGAAAATAAACAGAACAGATCGTGAGCGCGCATCGACCTTACATTTCAACAGCTCATTGTCAGGCAAACATAAGAATTTTCTTATTTTTTACATTTCTTACACGTTGAAAGAGTAATGTGGACACGCCAACGTTATACCCAATTAATTCGACAATATTTCCCCACTTATTTGTTTCACTTCTTGTTGTAATTTTTGATTGAAATGGATGCGCGGATGTAAATTTGTTAGCGAATTCTGGTTGTGAATTAACAATGTCGCACAAAATGGTCATGCCGATGTCTTTATTGTTGAATTGACAAAATTATTGATGATTCTTGACAAATAAGTCTCGGGTAAAAGTAGTTAAATGTTGAATTATGTTAGTATTCCAAAATTTTAAAAACAAGGTCGTTCATTTTAAACAATTACGTTTGAAATTGCAAATAAATTCTTATTAGTGTGATTTTTTGCTTCAGACAACAAGGTCCAACAAAACAACTCATATAATATGACTAGTTTCTATTGTAGCATATGCTTTTAAACAAATGTATTTGTGGAATACACACATTTTAACATGTAATACTTATACTTAAAACAGACAGACGATCTTAATTTAAAACTCTCAAATAATCAACTGAACCAACTTGCATTTTCAACGTCTCATCCATAATATCCTCACGTTACATTGAGTTTTTGCTTCAAGTTTAAACATATCAAGAGCATTGATGGATTGATGTTTGTTCAGGAGCATTAGTGGTCCTACCTGCGTTATGCCTTTATTGATATTAAGACGTAGCTCACTACGTAATTATAATATTGTTGGATTGTACGTTTTTGTTTAGGGCGCTTGCACAATATCCAGTTGTTGCAGACAACTTGAGATTGTGTGCATGTTTTAAATTAAGAATTTTGAAAACGATTTATTTAATACAATTAAATCGAGCTACAAAAGATTTAATTGTATCAAATAAAACGTTAAGATATTAATATCAGCCTGCACGCTCGTTTGATACTTTCGTTTTATGTTGAACTGCCTGCGCGTTTTGTCTCGTCAAAATACCATTTTCAGCCCAAATTTACTTTCGTAGAGGCGGATAGTGTTGTTCTTTTCAAAAAATCCTTTTTTAGTCGGTACTTACGTCATAATATCAAGCTACTAGGTCCTATCGTTTTGAATGTGAGATTATATGTCCCCAGTTACTCAGAGTCTTCTATATATTATATTAGAAGATTAAAAAACGCTTAGTGTACGGACCCCCTAACTTGAACTTCAACGACCTACTGTTCACTTGACCCGGAGGTGTCGGAATGTGAATTGATTCATTGTGTGATCGATGCGTGTGATGAGCGGTGAGTGAATTTAGTGGTTCCGTTGAAGGCTTGATTGATATCGAGTTATTTTTTCTGCGGGTTTCGGTTGTAATGATTCGAAAAAAAATAATAACATAATAATAACTATTTTAATAATGGTTATGATTATGTTATTATTTGTCTTAATTACAATAAATATTACTAATTGATTTAGGTACTTTGTATCTCGGAGGAGATAAAGTTTTTTTTTTGTGTAACCTGAACTCCTTTGTTTGTATTGTTCAGTCAGACCTCTTGTTTTTTAGAAAGTTCCAAACAGGGGATAATGCCCACTTATAGAAAAGCACTTAGTAATAAAAAAATATATATACCAAAAATAATATAACAATATTAAATATACAGGCTAGACGGTTTACACATGCATTTCAACATATAATAACTCAATGATAATTATGACGAAACTGTATGTTAACCAATCAATCATTCGACCAACCAATTTAATTGATTACGTAATTCGATTACTGGTTTGTGTGACTGAAATATAAAAAACAGTGGCGATGTACACAAATATGTTCGTTATGTCTTGACATATAGATAAGACCGAAGGGCCTGTCTATTTTCAATTAAATGACTTTTTAATAACTTTTTAATTGTTCGTTTCTGTTCATGCTGCATTTATAAACTTAATTAGCTATTTTATTATATGGTAACTAAGAGCAAACCTACACTCCAGCCTCGTTCAACCTCAAATATAGGGCTAGGGTCGCATGTTAATTATATTGGATTTTCTTGGGACTAATATGAATTATGTGTGTTGGTGACCACACCTAAATCCATAAGGGTACATACCCACAACGTACCTAATTGCGTATTATAACGCTAGCGGTACCTTCACTCCAAAACTAAAATAACGACTGCATTAAAAAAATCACAAACATACATGCATACGCTCAAACACATTACCCTCCTTTCTTCGGCAGTCGGGTAAAAAAACAACAAAAATTTAACCATGTTTTGTTCTAACGACAATACCGACCGTTAACCAATCAATCAACCAATTTTATTGATTGCGTCACTCGATTACGGTTAACTTCAAACGATGCACGTGACATGAATATCCGGCATGGCACAAATATTCTGTGGATTTGGATGGAACGGAAACATGTTGTGTCATGCGAAATAAGGATTTGTTGATCATTTTCAATTTTTGCATTTAGAAACAAATAATTTGTCACTAGATACAGGCGTAGTAAAAAAAAAGCCAGCCCAGTGCGAGTCAGACTCGCACTCAAAGGATTCCGTACCCCGTACAATATTTAATGCAAAAAAAACACAATAACACGTTTATATATATTATATTTTGTTTTAATTATTTCTTGTTGAAACGGCCACTAATCAACACTGCAAAAAATGAAAGTATCTACCTATTACCAGTTCAAGCGATACGGCCCTGTGACAGACGGATGGACTGACAGACACCGGAATCTTAGTAATAATGTTCCATTGGCACCTTTTGTGTAGGTACGGAACCTTGAAAAAGAATAGTAGAGTTAACTTACTTAACTACTGCTGCGATATTAGTGTTATTACTTAGTTAATGAAAGTAATTATCACTATTGCAGATATTTCAATTGAGGCGCAGAGCAGTTTTAAATCATCTAATAATCAAGTTTACCCATTGGGCTTAAACCTTTTTACGGTCCACTGATGAGCACAGAACTCTGCGAACAACTGGGACGTCCTGCAGCACAGATCACACAAAAACAATAGAGTTCAGGAAGACACTGGAAGTCGGTAAAGAAAACGTATCAAAGCGCTGAAGTATATCGTTACCTTCAGGAAATTTGTTATAAAACATCTGATTCATACAGCGCATGTTGCACATAAATCAGCGAACGAATTAATTTCAAATGAATCACTCAGCGGATTGAGCGAGCGTCGTAAAGTTCCCAAGATCAAAGTGAGCAAACCCTTGATGCGTGCCATAAAATGCAGTGGAGCGTGCAAAAAGTGCATCAAATCCGTCAAATTTGATCGCGCGTCATATCGCCTTCGTACGCCTCTGTTATTTGTTGGCCTTTGTTTCGTTCGGACCTCGCCTTATAAACTTGATATGACTCATAATTATAGGGTTGCCAACAATAAAGGTTTTAAATCCGGAAATTATACGGTAGAAGTCCTTGTAGGGTTCAACTGCGAAGTTACGTTATTTCTTTTGCGAATTACAATGTTTTTTTTTATAAAATGGGTAATCTTGCGGACCATCTGATATTAAGTGGTCATGGACTCCGAATACAACATGAGTCTCACCTAAAAACGATTACTGATGCATTGCATCGAAGACAAAAATTCTGGTCTGCTTTTCCAATTGTGCAGCCCTAGTATGTACATTAGTGGGGCCTCCTAATTACGTTTTTTAAGCTTTATTCGAGCGAAGAGGCAGGCGGGCTACCTGATGGTAAGTAGTCAACGCCGCCTATGAACATTTACAACGCCAAAGGACTCTCATCGAGACAAGGTCTCCTGTCGGCGAGCTTACAGAAAGCTTTGAGAACCCACAG
>DWNK01000831.1:0-10519 GCA_018250315.1 Hyalothyrus neleus pemphigargyra | reverse complement strand
GACTGTGATTGATGAATACGTGGCCCGTCCGTTTCGATAGCACCGCGTGGCACTTGAACGGAATGTCGCGAGCTTTTTTATGAGATAAAAAAAATCCGAGGCCCTTTTTGTGTATGCGTTAGGCTCAAAGAACATAACGCTCATTGAGTGCAAAAACAGATCATAACGCGTTGTGGTCATTCTAAAATGTTCACATTGGCGTTATGGCTCCTATAAAAGCGGCCAACGCGTTGTGGGCAAATGTAATATTATTCGACTTTTCTGGTTGAGAGCAATATTTTCGCTCAATGAAAGTTCACGGTTGAGCTTTTTTTTATGTTAAGCCAGGCGGGAGTCAACGCCGCCTATGAACACTTGCAACGCCAAAGGAGTCGTCAATGCTCGCCATATAGGAAGGGTAAGGTGAGATTTACGATGCATGTACACGCATCTCGAGACAAGGTACAGGTCTCGTGTCGCCGAGCTCACAGGAAGCAGCGACGCTTTGAGAACACACAGGCCCCGAGGACACGCCATATGCACCGCAATAGAATGGGAAGGGTGAAGGGTTAATCTGGCTCTCAGGCACACTACCGCACACAAAGTCGCTATTGACGGTAGACTTCAGCCGAGGGTGGTCGCTAGCCACCAGCTAACATAAGACATGCATATACGTCTGTGGTGTATTCGTATAATAGCTCCACCTAGGAGGTGCCCTCATCATCTTTATAATCTGGGAATCATCCTCGAATCGCCTGTGGAGGAAAAGGGGCGCCACTCGATACAATCCGTATTGAAAATTATCTCATTTCACATTAAGAAATGTATTTTTAACATGTAAACATAGGTATTTTTTTAATTATATGAGATGTAAAAATTGTATGAATATTAAATAAGAAAAAATATTGATAGCAATTATAAACTGTCACCTAGTAAATAATGAACGAACTGGTAGTCGAAAAACATTACATAAATATAATAATTATAGTCTTATGTATGAAAATTGTATCGATATTATTTATATAACAATATATGTTATATTGTTATATTTATACTATTATTCCCGGTCATCGTTATATAAATCGAAACACAACTGTTACCGAATTACGAATTATAACGCAGCCGAAAATATATTTTGCAAAATATTAATTATGAATATTATGTTAATATTTTTGTTAATGAATATTATGTTAAAGTTTTATGTTAATACGATAAGTATTTATTTGTTGGAGCGTTACCATCGCCTCGTACCGGATGACCCGCGACGGAAAACATACGCATACTTACAGTCTTAGCTATGAGAATTCTGTATGAATATTAAATATGAAAAAATGATCGTTAGGATGTCAACTGTCACCCAATACCGGAATACCGGCAGCCATTAGCAAAGCAAATGTTTATTGTTTCGACTATTGTCTTTTAAAAAGGCGGAACGTATGACGCATCGGTCATTAGCGTGCCGGAGCCCGAAATAAAGAACGGCCGGTATATTTGGACCTTCGGCTGGTCGTTCCCTGTTTCAGACAATCGGTATTTAGTACAGGTGAAATGACTTGGCCTCGACTTTGTACGGCAGGTGTCTTTACGTTGATAGTTTGTGATGAGATTTTTGTAATAATGATTTCTAGCACAAACTAAACTTAACTATGTGCAATTTTATATTATAATTTACTGTCATTGAAATATTCATCAAAATGTATTTTGCGGTTTTCGGAACGCAATTTTTATTGCATTCAATATTGTTCAAAATATTAAATAGATTATTTTTTTGGGAGCACCATTTTGTGAATAAATATTCATGAGGTTTGGAGCATATTTTACCGTTTCTATTACTCCGTTTTTCGAGGTTATTTTTTGCTGTGGAGAATAAACGTCAAAGGACTCCATAAAAAAGTACTTAGACTCAGTTTAAATAAAATAACTATTTATAATTAATACAAAATTACACACGCCAATTTAATATTACTCCGCTTTTTAATTTATTCTCATTTTCTTTAAGTAATTCTCAGTTTTGGTATTTTTAAGTGTTAAACTTATTTATGCATTGGATAGTCGAAGGTCAACTGTGTGGTAACTATATTTTTGCCTTCAGACTATCGCATCTTAATTCGCTAAAATTAGTAAAAACATATTAACAACATTTTAGAAGGCTCATTGAGGAGATAAAAAAGGGATAGGGAGGAGATAAGAAAGGAGATAAAATTGCTGAAGGGCCACGTGTTCATGATCATGAGATGCTTTCAGCAAACATATACATGTGTGTAGTTGTCATACACAATAAACGATAGGCCGACTCTTTTTCGACATAAGGATCCAGCACGAAACGGGCCCACACCATTCACTTTACGCGACGCGTCGTATAAATAGGAGCGTCACGGAGCGTCACTTAACGCCGAGCATTCGGGAACCGAATACCGGCGCGGAGGCGATGTGGGCCGTCGCGCGTCAATCCTCGCCCAGCGGACGAGCGGCGATCTTAGTTGTTTTGTTGAACGCAGAGCTGGTGCTATGTTAATTTTGGTGCTCACGCCTTTCAGGTTTCAAGAAGATTAGAACGATATTGCGGCATGCGAACAGGCGATAAGAAGACGGGCACACAAAGTAGAGTAACGAAAAGAATGAGTACCTAATGGTATGTACTAACCGACGCTTATAGGCATTTGCAACGCCAGAGGACTCGCCAATGCTTTGCCGGCTTCGAAGAGCAAGAATGTATTTACGATGCATTTCCATTCTTCCCGGGGCAAAGTGTGGATTTCGTGACGATGAGCGAGCAGAAAGCAACGACACGACGTGGTTGTTGACAATAGATTCCGACCTGAGGATAGTCGCTAGCTAGTCAGGATTCGTTGTGTAATAGGAGCGATATATTCTCCTAGAGAAAAAGTATTATTACGCCGCGCACACAGGAAGCAGCGACGCTTTGAGAACCCTCAGAGGGTCCGAAGATATGTCGACAGAGGCATTGAACAGGAAAGGGAGGAAGAAGGTAATTCGGTTTTCACCGGCGCACACACAGGCGGACACAGGAGAATACCGGCGCGGAGGCGAGGTGGCCCGGCACGCGTCAATCCTCACCCAGCGGACGAGCGGAGCTCTTAGTTGTTTTTTGTAGAGCGCAGAGCGGGTGTAATGTTAACTTTGGTGCTTATGAATTTTAGACTTAGGAAACCCCAGATAAGTTGAACGCGAAGCATACACTCTTTGGGAAGTCCTAGGATCGAGGATATGTCGATAGAGGACCACACCCTGCCCACTCCGTTGTGATAACAGGATGGGAAGGATTTGGGTTGGAAGCTTGGTTCTCAGGCGCACTGCCGGAACCCGACAAGTGGCTGTTGACGCTACACTCCAGCCTGAAGGTGGTTGCTAGCTATGTATGTAGGATGAGTTGTCTAAAGCGTCATGGAGGATAGGTACTCTCACATCACTTAGGTGATTTTGTTGCTTCGAGAATATTAGAACGAAAATTGTGGTCAAACGAACGAACGAAACGAACACCCATCAATATAGCTTTGAAAGGTAATATGTGATTTACGATGCATGACCCTCTCATGACAAGGTGCTGCTCGTATGGCTAAGCTAACAGGAAGCAACAACGCTTCCAGAACTTACAGGCCCGGAAGACACGCCGATAAAGGCAATATAATAGCATGGGAAGGGCGGGAAGAAGGAATCTGGCTCTCAAGCACCCTACGCTCGTAAAGTTGCTATTGAATCTAGACTACGATCTGAGGATTACCCTCAGTTAGTCAGTCAGGTCGCATAATGAGCCCTTACCACTAGGTTGTGTGTATTCCAAGTAACGATAACTTTATATTTATGTCGAACTGGTATTTAACACTGTACGAGTACATGAATATAAAAGGGCTTGATAACATGATAACTATGCAAATAGTTCAGAAAAGGAAGCGTGCTTAGATACTGGTTGAAATAACCGCAAGGAAACTAGTGCTAACGATCAAATTTTAATGTGTAGGCAATTATTGTCTGCGTTGAATTATTTTTATAGTTCTTTTATATGCCTAGTGGTTGAGAGATTCGGACTCATTCAGAGGTCCGAGTTCGAACCCCGGATAACCAGGAGCTAGACTATATTTCATAATCACTAGGCTTTTTTATGTATAAGCCAAACGAAGAGGCAGCTATGATACCTGATGGTAAGTAGTCACCGCCGCCTATGAACATTCGCAATACCAAAGCAGTTGCTAATGCTCGCCGGCTTGGAAGGTCAAAGGGATGGGATGGGAAGCGTTTGAAAGGGATTCTGGTCCTCAGGCGCACTACCAGAAAACAACAAGTCGCTATTGACGGTAGACTCCGACGTGAGGGTGGTCGCCAGTCAATCAGGTCCACTCACGGATTTTACTACTAGGATACCACTCCTATGAAGTAAAGTGCATAAGTACATAACTACACAATTTCTTAACATAGCAACACGCGAAAAAAAGACCTAGATTCGAAAGGAAATCCAATAAAGAACTGCGTCCCATTCACAACTGCGCCGCCGTATGCACAATGTGAATTGTGGCCGCTAATTCAGCAAAGTGCACATCAGGCACCAATAATGCGCGCGCTCGTACGAGTGCCTCCATAGAACGCAAAAACAAACCACTCGTCCCGTCCAATATTTATTCAGTGGCGCGAGCATGGATTGCTATCAAATGTAAAATCGTTTCGCTATAGATATATCGTATGGACCAGTACTGCCGTCCTGTGGCCGAAATTGGAACTAAAACTTGCGATCGTAGCGTTTGATTTTCGCGATACGGTTTACACAGAATTCGATTGAAAAAAATTACAATAGCGATCCTATGTGCAGTGTACATTGGGTTTGTAAATTCCATTACATTGTAGAGTCGCATTACGTTATATATTATATTAATTTATGCTTGGGTTCTTCATGACCTACCTAATTTGCAGCATTTATTAGCATAGCATTAGCATTTTTTCTTGCGAGCGTAGATTGCTATTAAATTTAAAATTGTTGGACGGTGCAATACCATTGATCAATGGTCATTTATTGTACATGACTACTAAATGAACTTGAAATATGTGAATTTTACCAATGCTCACTTGGCCAGCATGATAGACTTAAGATTAGCCCAGCAATGGGACAACAATGGGTTCATCATCAAGCCAACCTAAGTTAATAACTTGAAAATCGCAGGAATATATTTTGCCTTACGATGTTTTTATTCACCGATACAGCAAGTGACAAATAGTTATAAATACGCACATGATATCGAAAAATCGGAGGTGCGTGCTTTATATAAGGTGTTAATTGCAAACTTTCTTCACTGTTAAACACACATCTTCATAAACCCATAACCGGATAATTTATGGCCAAATAAATAATAATTGAGACTTCTAGTAATATTCACAAAAATAATAGTACTTTTAATGCGATCCTGTAAGTTTGTATTTTGTTAATTTTACTAGAATATAGTAAAATTAACAAAATACAAACTTACAGGATCGCATTAAAAGGCAAAGAGATAGAAGGAAATCGTTGTTGCCCTATTGTTTCATTTTTCTATACCGGCCAAAGACTATAGGTACAGGATTCAAATAAAATTTTATTCTCACAGTTTATTTTATACAGGATTCAATTGAAACTTTGAATAAATTTCTTAACACATAAGTTCTTTGCCAAATGATAAGGCGGTTGATGCTACCTACAATGCTATAAAAGTGAACCTTTGGGTTAACAATCGCAATGCTCGCACATACTTAAATGTTCTTATCGTACTTACGTAATGTTTTCTACAGAACCGGTATTTTTACATAGTAATCAATGTTTTGCAGTAATATGGCAACGAAATAAAAGTTTGGTTAAGTGCCAATTGTTGTTATCACGCGTTTATTTTGGAAAACGAAATGAATTTATGAAATTGCTGGTAATCATTATACTTTCATAGTGAGCGGACTTAGTGCCTCTATAATGGACTTGTAATTAATAGTTAAAGACATACTTTGATAAAGATTAAGGCACATTTTTTTAAATTTAATTAGTATATCGTGATCGGATGACCTGCTAGGAGGATGCAGGTAATTAAATCGGCAGTTTCTCTTTGTATTATTCTCTTTGTATCGGAACCACATATATCGCGTTTATTATTTATTTACTCATATCATAATGTCTATTCGATAGTGATCCTGCTCGCCCCACGGCTCCGTATCGGGCAAAAACAAACCATTCATTCGTTCACTCGTTCCGTATTTATTCAGATCCGTCGAACGTCAAATAATTCGCGCGATCCGAGAACGGCACGGTGGCAATAAATAAACCATTCGCATTTTCGCATTCGTATCCCCGCCGAAAAACGATACGGTGTAACCGTGATTCATTGAGTTATAATTCAGGACTGGGAAATTATGAGGGTGTTCGGGCGGCGGCAGGAAAAACTGGCTAAGTGCGAATCTGACTCGCAAACAAAGGATTCCGTACAACCTGTACCATTACTATATTTATCACTATATATTATATACTTTTCGCGAAAAACACAAAACAACACACACAAAACAAAACACAAAGCGTAGGATGATCAAACCGGTACGCAATGATCATATAGAGGTTACAACGCCATCTATTGCACTGCAAGTAAATCACTTGTTACAAATATCTCACACCCATAGATGGTGCTAAAATTATTATTAGATACTTACCTAATATAACTTTCCAAAATAACTTGATAATGAAAGTGGACTTTAACTTTAAGGAGAAAGGAAGGAAGCTTTGTTTTTATTGTTAGTTGCTATAGAAGCAATAATAAAGCATACTGAAAATTAGAACTGAATGTATATTTCCGTTCAAAGGATGTAGCTCTGTGACAGATAGACATACGGGTGGACGGACATGCAGCGAGGCCTATAAAATTCCATTCCAAAAACCCTTTGAGCACGGAACCCTAAAAAAGTTGCGTTATTGGCGATATTAAATGGGGGAAGGAGGGGGGGGAATAGTGAATTATGAGTCTCCCGTGCATTACAGTAGGGTGACAATACCGAGCCGGATTATGGCAACAACAAACGCCCGAACGCTAATGAAATTAATCTCGCTTACGAACGACTATTGTTTTCTCTGTGGTATTTATATATTTCGGTGATGTCGACGCTTTGATGAAATAATATTCTGGACCGAAACAAAAGCACCAGAATATTTCTGGTCAATTTGGCCGAACTATTTAATAATGGGCAAAATGGCAAATACAAAATGAACAGCATTATTCATTACTGACAAGTAGACAATCATAGCACGTGAAATCAATCCAAAAAAAAAAGTATGGCTAGAATGGTCGCCATGTCCTTTGGAGGGAAAATAAATGAGATGAGATAAGAAAGATGGGAAGAGGGACTCTGGATCTCAGGCACACTACCGGAACACGACAAGTCGCTATTGACGGTAGGCTCCGGCCTGAAGGTGGTCGCTAGCTAGTCAGGTCACACGATGGGACTTACCACCACCAAATGAATGCGTTTTTCATTTTCGTTTTATTCACTATTCGGGACTACTAAGTTTAACTCACTTAAAAATAATCGCCCATCGAAAAGATAAGTGTTAGTTAATACGGAAATTATTTCGAAAAATTTGAATTTTGAGGCCATGAAACCACAACCCTATCCATTTAGTGATCACCATATTTTATTAATAAATGTAATATATAGGGTAGACTGAGAGACGGACGGACGGGTGGACAAACAGATTGATAGATGGACAGATTGATAAACGAAAACTAGAATGACCAAATGATTATGTTTTTGGTTTCTCTATTTAACTAAGTAACCCTTAAAAGCTATAAAATAATAAATATCACAACAAATATGTTTTTACTATCTAACGAGCTCAAATCTTGTCCTAGTGAGGTAGTGAGTAGTTAGGAAGTAGGCGGCTACGTTCACGCCGGCGG
Source organism: Hyalothyrus neleus pemphigargyra (assembly GCA_018250315.1). NCBI lineage: Eukaryota > Metazoa > Arthropoda > Insecta > Lepidoptera > Hesperiidae > Hyalothyrus > Hyalothyrus neleus. Next base: position 2,630 of record DWNK01000831.1, on the reverse strand, counting down.
TAATCGACGACAACACTTTTCTAATAGGGCTGTACAAACAAATAAATTATTGAATAATTTAATATAATTTCTTTTATATTCACTTTATTTATGGGAAAGAGTATAGTTATTAGTATTCTTTAAATTACGCACTGCACAGTTGCACGTTAATAATAGTTTAAATCGAGCAAGCAAATTAACCTACTTAGTATCTTTATAAAATAACAATGTCTTGCTTATTGGATAATACGTTAATTGTAGCTAAAAATTACGACAGCAAAACGGAAAAACTGAGAAGTATGTAAAGTATATGAATTTTACCGAAAACTACGACCGTATTTTACCGGCGTAATTTTACTGCTTTATATCCCTAATCACAGTACCTACATACAGTGAATAAATTCATAGCCGTTATAAACGCTTATGGAATGAGGAATACTAAATTTGGATATACCTACTTAAAAGTTTACTTTTATTAAAAATTTCAAAAGTTTAATATCATATTAAAAATTTTATAGAGATTTCCATTATATCTTTTAACTACAATATTTAGAAGAAGGAATTTCTCTTTTAGACATGTTGGTTTTGCATTACTTATTTATCCTAAATACATCAAGATTATTGTTGTCGATAACATAATCTGTATAGGTGAAATAATCACGAGGGAGCTTACATTGTAGGTTCATATTCATCGGAATGTGCGAATTCTAAAATAAAATATTATAATTTTTTCGCGTTGGCAGCCCTGCGTGATCAAACGCGCCGCGCTGTCACGCGCGGCTACCGGCGGGAGCTGATCGGACGCGATGAGATGAGATTCAATAATTCCGCCGTCATCGAAACGTGCTCATGATTTCGTACATTAACCATTGAATTACGCTTGATTCGTTGGGATGGACATAGAATTGGCGTTATTGAATAAATATATTATATAGATGTAAATTGAATATACGTATAAGTTGATACTTACATATTATAGAACTTGGCGGAGTGGATCATGTTATTTTTCCTGCCTTTTTGCCCCTTGGGTGGTGCGGTTCATGTGACTCCGAGCTTGTAGAATGTAGAACTTTGAGAATCCACAGTCCCCGAGGATACGTTGACACACAACAGAATGGGAAGGGTGGGAGGAAGGAGTTTTACTCTCTAACGCACCGGAACACGACAAGCCGGAGCCTAATGTCACTAGCGTGACATTAGGTTCAGGCTTGAGAGTGATCAGCCAGTCAGTTTGCCCGATAGGGTCTTGTCATCGACCATTACTGGCCCACTGCTGGACTCGGGTCTCCTCTCACAATGAAGAGGATTAGGCCATAGTCTACCGCGCTGGTCAAGTGCGTATTAGTTGACTTGACATACCTTTTAAGAACTTTCAGGTATGTAGGTTCTCATGATATTTTCCTTCATCGTATAGCAAGTGACGATTACTTTATAATCCCTACTAAAATATTGCTTCAGTATCGTTGACGAGCATTTATTTCCTTGAAAACTAATGGTAAAGCTCAAAGCACAAATCCGTGTATAAACTTTGAGAACAAACAAACAAGATAGAGCTTTCAGCTAAGCAGTACTCATGCTCGAATATTCGCTACGCAGTAATCCGGTGGCTTTACAAATAACTACTTGAGACGTACTTAGCTGCAGATAATCCGGTGGTATCTTTGAATACGAATATTTAGTTTTTTTCGCTTTACAAAGTGTTATTCATCTGCTCTTTTTTATGTAGTATATACACTATATATCGACGGAAGAAAACGTATTTGCTGGTGGTAAGGTCTCATCGTGTGACCTGGCTGGCTAGCGACCACCCTCAGGCCGGAGTCTACCATCAATAGCGACTTGTAGTGTTCCGGTAGTGCGCCTGAGAGCTAGAGTCCCTCTTCCCACTCTTCCCATCCTCTTCTCATCCCATCCTATCACCTTTTCCTTTAAAGCCGGCGAGCATTGGCGACTCCTCTGGTGTTGCAAATGTTCATAGGCGGCGATGACTACTTACCGTGAGGTATCTCGCCTGCCTCTTCGTTTGTATCACTTAAAAAAAAGGTAATAACAAATAAATAAACAAAAGGCAAATAACTTCCAGTGGACTCACAGAAACATGTTTTGAGTTTTCTCAAGCTTACTTATTCTTCTTAACCTAGAAACAGATGCTCGGAACTGATGTTATAATCCCTGCTTCTCGTAAGAAAGCTCGTTCTCATTAGCAGCCAGCTAATGGCGACACATTACCATTCCTATCTGCTAGGATTACTCGTAGCTATCTGCTCCTATTGCCGATTCATGCCAAAAGTACTCTACAAAAGGTAATCTGGTTCTGTTAGTATGGGATTTTGTGTTTCTTATTAATAACAGCTTTTACGATTTTATTTTTTAATTTTGATAACTTTTTAAAAGACTACGGCTAAGTCTCCTAAGGCATTCAAGGAAAGCTATTTAAAAGTAGTTCCTCTGCAAGGTTTATTTTTCGATGCCTCTGCTGTTACAAAGGCTGTGATGACGTTTTTTTTTTTTTTTTTTTTATGTGTAAGCCTAACGAAGAAGCAGGCGGGCCACCTGATGGTAAGTGGTCACCGTCGCCTATGGACATTTGCAACACCAGAGGAGTCGCCAATGCTACGTTGGCCTTGAAGGAGAGTTCTCTTCGCGCCTTT
>DWNK01000830.1:0-10519 GCA_018250315.1 Hyalothyrus neleus pemphigargyra | reverse complement strand
ATAAGTAGTAGGCGTTCGGTTTAGTAGATTACAAAAGCGAACCAGAACTGTTCAATGTTCATTGTTCGGTATCTACTCATTACTGACAAATGTTTATATTTTTAATAGGTGTTATACAATAGAAGGTGGGTCTTGTTAAAATTCATAAAATATGCTACCTTTTTATATTTTTAAATTGTTATATTGCTTTTTTTTTGTAATTGACCCCTTACTACTAGTTATACTTAGTAAATACCGGAAAATAATGTTTCATCGAGATTGCTCAGTAAAAAAGATAGAGAAAACTGTTTTAAGGAACAATTATTGTTTTTAAAGTAAATAAAAAGTATAAAATGATTTGCAATACATATAAAGTAATTAAATAAGTTTAATATGATTATAAAACCCTGTATTACATAAATCTGCTTAACAATTAATTTGAATCTACTACTACAACGCGTAAAGCCAACAAGATGAATATTTGTAAATTAACCGATTACCTACTGTAGGTGTCATTGCCATTGTTATTGACACTTAAGTAACTTACGTTACTAACGTAACGTAACGTAAGTACTTAAAGTAACGTAAGTTGTATCAACTCATTACCGTCCCGACTCAAGTCTCCTCTCAGAATTGAAAGGATTAGGTCATAGTCCGCCCGATGGCAGAGTACCTCTTGATAGACTTCACACATCTTTAAGATTTATTTTAGAACCGCCGGTAGTTATAAATAAGCTCTTAAAAAATTCGTCATGAATTTTTCCTTCGCCGATAAAGTAGTTAAATTATAATTACCCTGTACTGTAATCTATACCGTACCTCTGACTTTTCTTAATCATGTGCATATACATGATTTCCATAAGTCAGAGGCCTTTAGCCTGGAGTGAGACTTTATTAACCTGGCTTCTAAAGTACCTATTTGAAATCCCCAGAGCATGCGTATGCGGTGTGGCGCAATGGTCGCGTGATCGGTCATCATGCGCCTCTTCCGCGGGCCGAAGCGCAGGGAAGTGACCGGGCCGCCGGCCGTTGCGACGCCGTCTCCACGCCGAGACGCCGCCGCCGGGCTACGGGCCCCACACGACTACACGCTCGTCACCGCACTCCCCGCCATGGTCATGGAGGACGATGTCAAGGAGATGAAGAAAGGTACAGCATGCTATGAATATTGCCTCGGGTTTCTCCTCACAACAAAGAATTGAAGCATAGCAGTAGCGTGGTAGTACACGCTACTGCAATGGGAATTGGTGGAGATATAGGTCCAGGGCCAACCAGCCTTACGAATGTTTTCAAACCGCCTACAAGGCCTTCAACAAGGTTACTACTGCTAACTATCGATAACAATCGGGATCGACTGCTTAACGTGCGCAGAATGCAAACCAGAGTGCAATTTTCACAAAAGCGATCATCCAACTCCCGACCACGCCCGACATTAATGAAATTGAATTGTAACGTTGAGCTACTGAAAGTTTTGCGACACTTGTTATTCATACTTCTCACACATCCATACTCATTATAATCGCAGTTATATTATTAGTATGGAAGTTCGTCTGTCTGTCTGTAACGCTTTCACAGGCAAACTACTGAATCGAATTTAACATGGAAATAGTTTCAAGTGTGGGGATGAACAGAGGCTATTTTTTTCCAAAAATCCCCTATGGAGGCAAAGTGGGAGTGGGCGAAGCCGCGAACGGGAAGTCAGTTATGTATATTGTATATAGATAGTATCGCGAAAAGCTCGGCTTTAATACTTTATATTTAAATATATAATGTTAAAGTTTAAAAGCAAAGAATATTTTAGACTTCGTATTGTTAAGGCTCTGTGCTACTGTAAATGCTTAGTTGTTGAATGGTTGACATAGATGGAATCCATTTCACCTCACAGGTTTTTCAGATACAGTTCACTTTCAGTTGAAAAACTATGATTGAGTATTGATTAAACTTAGTAATAGCTAAAGTTATGTATCTACTTTTAAATATGAATTTGTTTACTATATTAGGAAAAGTTTGGTTTAAAGTTTTAAAAATATTACCTACTTAAATAAAAAATATGTTGTTGTTAATGTGCCTACCTTGTATGGCTCACTAAGTTTCGCTTGCAAAATCGTAATTTGTATTTTATCATTGCAGTGTTTGCTACGTGGGGTCGCCGTATGGGAAAGAAATTAGACATGCTGAAGAAAACAGATATTAAAGAATCACAAGATCTATCGCCATCTCCATCAAATGAATCCCCAGCAGAAGATTCCTTATCAAATGTGTCGGGACAATATAAGAAGAAACCAAATTGGAAAATGGGCCGAAGTAGTTCTGATTCAGCGTCTTTAAAGAAAGATAACGACACTGATTCAATAAGAAGTGGTTCAAGAGATAGATCACCAAGTCCCTTTAAGTCTTTCTTTCATCGCATGGGCTCGACAGGAATGTTAAATTCCTCTAAGTCACAATCCCTCAGTAACCAAAAAGGTCCCGAAAGTTATCCAACGACGAATGGTCCCTCCCTTTATCGAAGTTGTTCGACTTCACATTTATCTACATATGTCAAGGCTGATGATCCATCAGATGATATAGATCTACAAAACACTAATAATGAAAATAAGACTTCTCCATCAAAACAAAAGCACCAGATTTTACTGTCCGACGATACTTTAGTGGGATCATCTACTAAAGCTATTAGTTGTGATAATATTCCCAAATTAGATGGACAATCAAACAATGGCACATGCAAAAAGCCGAATTTCCCATATGCATTTTTGAGATCCAAACTATCTGTTTTACCTGAAGAAAATAGTATAGCATCTCAGCATCGATCAATATCCGTAAGGCAAAGTTTTTCAGAAAGGATAGATCGAAAGTCACCTAAATGTCGAAGAGATAGAATGTTTATGACAGCCTGCAGGTCAGAAGAGCGGTACCAAAGCAGTGATAATATATCCGTCCATGAAGATAATATACTTGTTAATAATTCATTAACACACAATGCTGATTATTCTAGGAACTCAATGAGAAGTATAAATGAAATTGATGGTAGCATATATCCCTGTCGACGAAACGATGAAGTTCCCCGTAGATCTTCAATGATTTCTCAAAGGGCACCTATAGATTATGATCCGATGTTGATACCTAGAAATAGAAACAGTTTGCCAGTCTACGAATATTGTTCCTTTATTGGATCGGCGCAGGACTTAAAAGCTGAACTAGCATCTTCTACTCAAAGTATACACCAAGAAGTACTCCAAGCTCATAGATTAAGCAACTATGTAAGCTCTAACGAATCTGGATACGATAGTGATGGACGACCGACAGATGAACATAGCAATCATTCTCCCCCTGGTTACTCGAGTCATTTCTCTTGTGGAACACTACGTACAGAATCAAATATGAATATGAGTACTAAAGACGAAATTACTCACGGAACTTTTTCCCGCCAACTAAGCTTAAATCATAAAATAAACGTAAGCAGAGTACACATTCCGGCTAGGCGAAGTTCAACACCCTGTGCACTATTTCCCTTGGATAAAAGTATGCGCAACGAATACGAACATGAAAACGAAGAAAATATTAAAATGTCTAATACCGTTAATCACCACAAGTCTATTGACTACAACGATGCTAAACCTCCACCTTTACCAAAGAAAACATTAAATAAAAAGCCACCATACATTTACAAAACTATCACGTTAGATGAACGCGTACAAACAAGAAAAATAAAATTTCTTCACTCACAACTATTACCGATAGAACATTCATCTACGCCAAATTTAAACGAAAATATTTCGTCGACTGAAAAAGTACCTCAAGTTCATTCAATCCCTGAAACAGATATACTAGGAAGAGGTCCTTGTACAAAGCGATTTAGAAAAATTAGATTACTTAAATCAAGGTTGGATGAAAGTTTAGGAGTTTACTTAGCACAACATCGAGTTGACTTTGACAGTGGTGGTTCAAATTACGAAATTCGATATATTGTAGTGAAACTTGATTTTGACGGTATAGCTCATAGGGACGGTAGACTTCGAATAGGCGATGAAATAGTAAATGTTAATGGTAAAGTTTTAAGAGGATTATCATCTTTAAAAGAAGTTCAACATATTGTCAACTCTTGTTCTTCGGAAGCTACTTTTGAAGAAGGAGCTCTTTTTCAACGATATCAAGTGGATCTTGTTATGGCTCACGATGAAATAACACCTATTACATTAAGTCGAATTATTAACAGCCAACCTTCAGAACAGCATCTCACCCAAACGATATCAAACGTACCGCCTGATATAATTTCACAAACAGTGCATAAGCCAATATCATTAAATCAAATAACAATTGAAACTCATTTCCCCAGTGAAAATCAATTTTATAAACAGAATGCCAGAAATACTAATGGAAGGGCTCATGAACGAACTGAAAATAACCAAAAATGTGAAGTTGGTATCCAAGTCAATAACAACCCAATGTTGTCAAATCAAAAAAGTGACGATGAGAAATTATTAGAACGACATGGTTATTCACAATCACAGGCATCTTTACAGAATATAACCAATATAGAAGTTTCAATGAGATCCTCACCGACCCTGAGAAATATAAATAGCAATAATTATAGACCAATATCTATACATAGCTCGCGGCCACCACCAATGGTAAATCAATACACATGTAGCGATAATGCTTCGAATGACATTAAAGAAAATTCATCACATTATATCAAGCATGTACCAAGGCTTTACCAAAACAGATCATTTGAAAGCATTCCAGAACAGTTACGAAATAGTAGCCGTAATCGATTTTTCAGTAGAGTTGGATCACAGAGATGTTCTCCTAATTATGGCTCTCATGTATCGAGACAACAAGAGTATAACGCTTCAATTCAACACGAAAATCAACACTATGGCACTTCACACAGCACGATACACAAAGTAGAATTTTGGAAAGGTCCAGGTCATAAAAGTCTGGGATTTAGTATCGTTGGAGGAACAGACTCGCCAAAAGGACAAATGGGAATATTCGTAAAAACAGTCTTTCCCAACGGACAAGCGGCTGACAAGGGAACTGTCTTTGAAGGTACTACTTATTTTTGATGACTTGCTAAATGTAACTATTGTCATGGGGTGTTGGTGTTTTAAGTTGTTAATGTATATTTTCAGGTGACGAGATCTTGTCAGTTAACAATGTGCCGACACGTGGACTGAGCCATGCTGGGGCCATATCGCTTTTCAAACAAGTAAAGGAAGGAAAAATAGAACTGACGCTTTCAAGAAGAAGGTAATCTCATAAACAGTAATATTTCTTATGTAGTATAGTTGAATATTAATGTAAAAATTAATAATTGATATGTTATGTCTTCAGAGCACCTAGGTCAAGATCCGTGGAACCTCTTGGTAAATTTCGAAGCGACAGTAAAAGAGACTAATTAGAAGAACCCAAGAAATCCAAAGAAAGCAAGATTACATATGTTATCAAGTGCAATAATATTTGTTTATTATATCGTACTGCCAAAGGCGAATGTTAGATAACGTTAGAATTCCTTTCACGTATATATTATACATACTAGCCTCAGTACATAGTACTCTTTGTATCTATGTATGTCGTTGCAACAACGAAAATGTAGTTATTATTTATTTGATAAGTTTCGTAATAATATAATATATACACTCGGCATTATGTAATGGGTTGTTGTATTATAAATAATTTAAGACTTAAATTCGACAAAATCGACAGTTGTATACCGTACGACCGAGTTTTTTTTTGTTAATAGTTTAAGAAACCTAGGAGTTTATTATTAAAGTATATTTGTTAGCTCTGTATAAAACTACGATAAGACTGTATGTGTAACACTCAGCTTATATTATTGTTGTAGTATTAATAGTTAATCGTTGTAATACCGTTAGTAATGCTAGATCTCGTTATTTGCTGTAATTCATATTATGTATATACTCGAGTAGGTGCTAAAACATCGATATTCGCCTCTTACTATCATTTAACAAAACAGACTTGTCTGACTAACACGACAATTTATAGACTGATATTTGATTTCATTAATTTGTGTACCTATACAACTGCCAAAGTTTTAGACTTAATAATTAAAAACTTTAATTGCAAAGGAGGCCCTATTAAACTTGCAAATATAATCAAGTTAAGTAATTCCAATATACGAATATAATTGAGAAAATCATTTACATAATGAGTCCATCTATAAGGAATCTAGAATGTTTACTTGTCAGCTCTTGCAGTGGTTTTATCGATAAATCGAATTTAAATGAGGAAGAATATGCGATATCGAAATTCATTCATCAATCTGAAGTCAATAATATCAGCGAATTCTCCGTCCAGTATTGTTAAACGGTCAATTATTGTTTTGTTACCCGTTTCGGAGATTCATTCGTTTAGAATTAACAAAGGTTGACGGTAACAGCCATCATCGAAACCATCTTCAACCGGCCAATAAAAAAAATGTACAGATTTCAAAGTCAGTATTGTTTAGTATGCTAAGATTATAATGTGTTGTATATAAAATATCGCAATACCTCTCGATGCTTCCATGTCTTTACTCAGAAATAAAACCTTATTTAAAATAATTAATGTGTTTTATTAAAAAGCTACATATTAAAATTAAAAGAGAAAAAATTAAGACACTAATATCAAGTGGATAGAGATTACTACTCTCACAAGTAAAAAAAAACTTGAAAACAAAAATCACACCATCGCGGAAAGCGTACTAACTATTCAACTACTACATGACTTTATTTTACTTGATGTCGCACAGAATCGCCACTCCTCGTAAAATCCAGTGGTCAGGGTTTTTGATGGTAGGCAGCCATAGTGGTGTGATGAACGTAAGTCCAGTCCGGACGGGCTTTTTATATACTGGACACTGGGAAATATACATTTTTTAATAATTTTAAAGTAACAAACAAGCATGCATTCCACCTAATGCTAAGTGATCACTGCTACCTATGGCCATCTGTAACTAACTTCTTTTATATGAAGATGCCGGTGCCTGAAAAAGACAACCACCTGCCTGAAAAAGATGCCTTTTCTGAGGAATAAGATGGTCTTCTCATACATAAGTGAGACAGCAAGCATACATTTTTTACCGAAACGCATGAATTGGTTCATGCTAAGAAATGGGTGTGGTAGTGCACTATCCATTCCACCTGGAATAAATTTTGGCTTACTCCAAAGAAGTTCGTAAGGAAGTCTTTAGTTTCACTTCTTTCGAGAACATTACATAAGAAATTATCGTGATCTGCTTTACGGAATAAGTTTAACAGCGTGAACTTAATATCTGAGGAATATTTGTATCAGTACATGAAAAAAAAGTAAATGAAGAACTTTTCTATCAGTACGTTCATAATCTTTTACTGTTATTTCTACTTTATATATTATAGGTACGTAATACAAATTAAAGTGACCATCAAACAACAGCGCAGATATAAGTAGGTTCACATCTGGTACCACAACGGTTGAACTGTTCAAAATTTACGGTCATATAGACAAAATACTTTTGTCCTAAAAGAATATCACCTGATACAACTTAGGGTCTTTGGGTGCCGTGGAGTTGATCGCGTACGTGTGCACAACAGGTAGAGCCGTATACAAAACCTTCAACGTAGATTCGCAGAGTCGCAAGTTGCGGCGATCCCATCCCGCACCATCCAAATAAAGACCGTGAATGAACACACCCTCCTTGATAAGTAAAAGGAACAAATGTTTGAAAAAATATTATATAAAAATATTATGATCATGTCATGATCAAAAATGTCCAAACGCCTGAATTTATTGATACCTAAACAATGGCATAAAGTAAATCACCGCCCGTTTTTACCAAAGCTATTAAAATTGCCTTGGGCATAATAAAGTAGACAATAAACAAACTGTTTTAGACAATAAAACAAACAATAGAAAATAAATAAATTGTTTAAGACCAGAAAATTAGGAAACGGACGTTAATTGGATAACTTACAGGTGGCGGAGCTTTAATTTCTTCGTAAGTATATTTCGTTACGTCATTATGTAGAGCAACCATGTCAAGAGCCCAACCCTTATGGGCTCTTGTTACTTCCTGTCGCATAGCTGTCAGGAAACCTAGAAATGCATATCTTTTATTACATAAACTATTTTTATATACAAACACTTGCGCGTGCGCATATACTCATACAAGCTTACACACACACGCATGTGCACATAAAACAACTGGCGCGTATTGAAGAAAATGTAGCTATAACATTTTTTGATATTATTCTAATAAGTATGTGTTATTGAAGAGTGAGGTTGCCCGTCACAAGCTTATTTACAATTATACTTACTAGGAAGTCTCAATAAGTTATTATATTCACCTTTAATAGACTAAATAAATATTTTTGATTTTTTATAGGTAACTCTTAACAGACATGTTTTCCAAATTAAACCTACCAGAAGTAAAACACGCAGTGTTTCTCTCGCTGAGGAATAATACATAATATTTTTGATGAATAAATTTCCTTAAAATAAGAAGCGATAATAATTTCTTATAGTTATAATATTTTAATACTCCATAAGTAGTAGAAGATTAAGAATACAATACGAGGTCATACCTTGAGGATTAAAGAAGCCAGTCATCCAAAACGAGTAGGGTCTCATTTGGAAGCACCAAGAAGAAAACTGAATGTTCCTCTCCAAAAACTCGGTGAACCAAAATCCAAGCGTTGATGATGACCACGAACTTCTAAGCCAAATATTTGGCACTTTTGCATCGTAGATATTATCCAGAGAATCGCGAAGCGCCTAGTACAAAAAAATCTCAAATATTTTAGGCGACTTATTGAAGGCGCATGTTTTCAAGTTTATCATAAGATTTATCTTGTTTATCTTGTTAAAAATATATTGGAAAACGAACTATAGCTATATTAACAGTATATATATAAACAATATCTACGTTATAAATGGTATCTCTAGAAAGGAATAGAAAACTAGTGTGCAGACCATGTGATGTAAGTAGAAGAATATAGACCTGTCTAGACATAATTAGATGATACGACATCATCTAATTATGACTAGCACAAAGTTGCTACTTTTCGGTAAATAATTATTAATGTGGTAGACATACCTACTTTTGTAAATCTAACCTTACACTTAAAATGTCTTGTATATTCTAGAAATTTTATAATCTATCATATGTTAAATCACTTTTATACTTACCTCATTCATAATTATTGTACCATCAATGGCGAGCAGCAAATCCTTTAACGTGGTCCTCACTAACGATATTACTTTTTGCATACGATCGATCTCTTGCCTTAAAAATATTACCATTGAATTAAGACTACCGTAGAATCGCAACCTAAAAATCGCAAATAAAATCAATTACAATGAATCCAGTAGAAATGACCCCAAGTGTCTCCCATTCTTTGTTTCGCTTTGCCCTTTAGGTTGTTTTCGAAGCGGAATACGCTCTATCTTCAACAGCCTGTGACCACAACAATCTCCCATCTTCCAGGAGATATATCAAGCATTTAAGAAAGACTTGATATATCTGTATAAAGTGTCTTTGTACCAATGAATGTTGCAGGAACATATCGAATTTGCACATGAAGGTATTACATAGGATAGGCAAGCGGACTATGATGGCTGCTCTAGGAAAAAATTACCTTTCTTTAACTTCATGTGGATCAAAGTTCGGAGGAACTTTTTCAAGCATCTCTTTACTTTGTCTGTAAACTGACGCTTCACGTGTTTCTCCACCTCCTGAACTAGATTCCTTAGGTTGAATTGAGAGAATTGTATCTAACAACTCTTGTGTCATATTACGTTGGTACCTAAAAAATTAAATACACAACAAATAAATCTTCTCGTACCTGATCAACGTTAGTTTGCGTCATGCGCTACTTTGAAACTATAGAGAATGTGTTTGTGTTATGAAATCTAAATACTCGTACATCAATAGTTTATAAAAATGGATACTGACTAAAAAGACCATAACAAAAGTTATAAACATACGTAATATCAGCATTTGTGTGTAGACCATAAGCTTGAGGTGGATCAACTGTCTTCATCTTTTCGATCTCCTCAATATATTCTGGTATATTTTTGAACTTCATTATGCCATAATTCTTGTAGAATTGGAATTCCTCCGAGAACAACTGGTCAGAGAACCATACTCTACAGAATGTACTGAGCAGGCGATTGTCGTAGTCATCAGTGACTCTTCCACCATACTGTACTGCAGATACCATGTATCTAAAACACGTGGTAGCATTAGAGTATAACCTGTTATCGGTGAATTGGTAAATTTGTAGGTTATCATAGTAAAGGTTTTTTTATGAATTCTGCTTCAGGTCATTAACATATGCATCAACTGTGACATAATATGTAACATCTAAAACACCAAATACGACAAAAGTGGAACCGAGGTGATGTTGCTAACTAAGTTGTGATACGAGCAACTATGGTCGCCCTACCATAACCATTTAATTCTAAATTCGTATACTTATTACTGCTGTTAAGTAAAAACTTACAATGGTTCTGCACAAAAACTACATAATTTCTACCAAGTTAACTAGAAGTTTCTACG
>DWNK01000829.1:0-10519 GCA_018250315.1 Hyalothyrus neleus pemphigargyra | reverse complement strand
CTTTATCTCGTAATTGTAATTGTAAAATAATTGTGTAAAGATATAAATTTTAAATTACTAATATGTTATATAATATGATATTAATATTATACCACGTTAGAGCAGTGCAGGTAATTCAATTGGCACCCTTTTTTATGTTTAAGCCAAACGAGATTAAGCGAATATTAGGTAGAAGTAGGTAGGTGGGATACCTGATGGTAAGAAGTCACCGTCGCCTATGAACATTTGCAACTCCAGAGGAGTCGCCATTGCTCGACGGCATTGAAAGTAAAAGGGATGGAATGGAATATGTATAAAGGATGGAAACAGGGACTCTGGCTCTCAGGCGTACTCCCGGAACACGACAACTCGCTATTGACGGTCGACTGAGGGTGGTCGCAATATAGTCAATAACAAATCATCACCGCAATGAATGTCATTGGTTTGTCTAAATCATTCGAGAACCCTTAGTAGTACGTGAGGTATTCTCGCACCGTATGTGTGACTAAGTCCGAACGCTAGACAGAGGGATTTACGACGCGAGTGTGAAATCGCCTTAATGATAGCGTGTGGTGTTCCTTATTGCCTGTAACATGTTTCTATGCAAACTTGTCAATTTTAGTACATGTCAGGGGTTAAAAATGTATGTTATTGGTTACAGTTTAACTAAAAAGTCGAAGGGCATTATGAAATTGGTTTTATAGAAAATAAAATAATATTTAATTAATAAGCTCAGAGCTCATGACTTTTTAATGAAGCGACCTTTACAATAATAAGTTTTAGAAAACTATTATCGTAATGAAACGTTTTGTTTTATAGCAGCCATAGTAATACATAATCTGTGAAATTTTCTAGGGTCTACGTATCACGGTTCGTAAGTTAGAGCCCTGTGACAGACTGACGGACAGCGGAGTCTCAGCAATAGAGTGCTGTTGGCAACCTTATGAAATGTAATTGACAATTTATTAAGTGTTATTGACAAAAAAAAATCTAAAATAGTTTAAATTAATTTTTTCTACTTACCATTTATCCGTAACGACTTTTGCGTACTCACTCCTAAATTATGTTGACGATTGTCTTATACAGAGATCACAGATCTTGCATATTTTGTTAAAAAACTTTTCAATATTTTGTTAAAAGTACAAGAATATAATTTAACGAAAACACAACTTGTTTACTTCTATATCAAAGTGGAGAGCTTCTTCAGAGGACAGTCGCCAAGGCACTCAAGACTCGACGTGAAGAGAACCAACTATGTAAACCAGCCATTACTGTTGGAATAGATGATATTATTTGTAAAAAAACTCTGTTAAATATAAAATTAATATGTTTTCACGGTAAAGGGACTTTGTTGATGCAATCTGGATACTTAAATATTGTAAAAAATTCACATTTTTCTGTAAATTTAAATGTAGTTGAACATTTGTCACATTCTTTTAAAATAATCAGTGAATTAAATTAATTTGTGCAATATTTAAAAATTATTTAATATCTATTTAATTTGCTGGTGGTAAGGTACCATCGTGTGACCTGACTGGCCAGCGACTACCCTCAGGCCGGTAGTGCGTAAGGTGTTCCGGTAGTGCGCCTGAGAGCCAGAGTCCCTCTTCCCACCTATCCCATCCTTTATACCCCATCCGGTCCCATTTGCCATCAAAACCGGCGAGCATTTGCGTGTGTGAAATACTAATATCCAGGCTAGTGCGGTGGACTATGGGCAGAGAGAAAAAGCTTTATTAAACATCAATAATAGACTTATTTCACGGTTCATCAACATCATCATCATCAACCCATTACTGTCCCGCTGCTGGACTTGGGTTTCCTCCCGGAATGAGAAGGATTAGGCCATAGTCTACCGCCCTGGCCAAGTGCGAATTGGTAAACTTTACATACCTTTTTGAGAACTTTTTTTTTAAGAATCCTCAGATATATACGTTTCCTCGCGATATTTTCCTTCACTGCATAGCAAGTGATAATTACTCTGTAATGCGCACATGATTTAGAAAAGTCAGAGGCGCGCGCCTGGGATTTGAATTTTTGATTGATTTCTATCAACTATAAGCTATTCATTAAGACCATTCCAATGAAGTTGCTGTAAGTTGGTGAGGAGTTGGGTATCCTGTAGACTCCAGGTGATGTTTCACCGGGTCGGGGTTACCATGTTGTTGCAATATTATTGACTTAATAGGATACATAATTTCAAATCGTTCGGACCCATACTAGTACTCATATCCAGAAAAAATAAGAAAAAAATCATACCGAATTGATAACGTCCTCCTTTTTGGAAGTCGGTTAAAAAGACAATGTCATTAACTAGAAAAGAGCTGATCATCTCCTAGCGGCTGAACAGATTTTCCTAAATCATACGTTAAGAACACTCGATCAAATTACCTTTCAAACAAAAAAAAATTGTAATCGGTTCATCCGTTTAGGAGCTACAATGCCACAAACAGACAAACAGACATATTCATATTTTTTATGTATTAGCCAAACGAAGAGGCAGGCGAGATACCTGAAGTTAAGTAGATATCGCCATCTATGAACATTTGCAACACCAGAAGTCGCCAATGCTCGCTGGCTTTGAAGGGGAAAGGAACGTGATGATAAATGGATGGGAAAGGTGGGAAGAGAGACTCTTGATCTCAGGCGTACTACTGGAACACGACAAGTAGCTATTGATGGTAGATTCCGGCCGAAGGGTGATCGTTAGCCAGTCAGAAAAAAAATACTTCAACACTTTTTCAAACGGCTTTACCTACTATTAGCACATTCAATATGTATATGGAAGGTCCGACAATCTGTTCTGTTTGTTTGTTCATTTGGTTCGTTGGTTTTGACGGGTCGGTTAGATATTTTATCTGTTCGCTGCCTGTGAAATTGTGTTATGTGACTTTGTTACTGCAATTTTTACAGCTTAGAATATTCGGAATTTTCACGGTGGAAAATTGTATACGGTACTAGCTTTCAGGTTAAGTTATCCCGAAGGGATTACCTGTTACCTTGATGTTATAAAACGTGTTCCATAAAATAATAAAGAATATATATAAGTACATATTCATGTGTCAAGTATTGCTGGTGGTAAAATCCGGACCTGACTGGCCTGACTTAAGTAACTTAAAGTAGTGCGCTTGAGGGTCAGCTTGTCACTTCCCAATAAAAAAAAAATATGTTTATTCCTAGTGAAGAGGCAGGGGGCTACCTGGTGATAAGTCATACAGTGTAAGTCCACCCCCGAAACAAGGTGCGGAGCTCGAGACGAGCTCACAGGAAGCAGTAACGATTTGTAAACCACCATAAGGTCATTGACGAATCCATCCTGTTGCGGTGTCTCTGACGGTTTATTAATTTTATAGTTTTCTACTATTTTAATTCTAATATTTGGTGGGGGGGGGGATTATTTTTATCCCGGGGCGTTATAATTAATAAACTCGTAGAACATAATTTAAAAAGGTCTTTATGAATGGCACAGAATATACCTACTTCACTGTTTCCTAAATATAGTTGCGTTCGACCGTGATGTTATTAAATGTAACATCAAAGCCAAAGGCCGCTGATTGGAAATACAAGGGATGGCGGGCATTCTTGTGCCTGCCTTAAGATGCCTTATCCAGTGTTCCCGACACTGGATACATAGTTAGATAGTTAGTTTCCAGTGGATTGAATTTTGTAATTGTCAGCCTACGACTTTAATCCTAGGTAACTTTGACTTTACCATTTATTTTAAGCCCCGACTGTGTATCTGTACAGTGTGTGTGTATCTGTCTGCGGCATCATAGCTTCTAAACGGATGATCCGATTTAAATTTTTTGTTTAAAAGTTAATTTAATCGAGAATGTTCTTAGCAATGATTCAAGAAAATCCGTTTGGCCATTTGAAGATGACAACTCTTTTCTAGTTGAAGTTGTCTTATCTTTTCTAGATTTGAACAACTAATTTAGGTCAGAGTTATTTTAAATTTGATATACCTACTTTAGTTCAATAATATTTCAAGGACGTAGTAACCTTGACCTGGGGGCCTACTCCGTTTGTACAAACCCGTTTGTTTGTTAAAGAGATGAGAAATCTTTCCGATGTCCAATATCGTCTATTTTTTGACAGTCCGAGAAAAACAAGTATCCGAAAGTACCTCGTAGTAGGAAAAGCCTAAAACTTATCCCGAAACTACGGGTTTAGTATCGGAGTAGGCCTCCAGATGCAGTGTCACTTGGACTTTGCCGGGATACTCAATTCTTCGCCAACGTATAGTAGAGGTCGTGTTTGGGTTTAATGGAATGGTCTGAATGCATATAATACAGATATATAGAAATCATAGAAAATATTTATATCGGGTGTTTTATAAATTTTAGATTTTTTTATAATAAAAAAAATAGGTGGAGGTAGACTTCGGCCTACCGGTTAACTGTTGGTAATGCATTGTGTGGACTCAAATTTTCTTCAAATAAACTAAATGTATTAATCTTCGTCGACACAATACATTGAAGCTGGCAATCAATTATGTATCGCTTATAAAACAGAATACTCGCAATAAAACCAATTTCAGAGCTTCTAAGACCAACACAGCGCTCTTGGTCACGTTTGAAAAGAAACAATGATAAAATATATTTGCTTTTAATGGAACCTTTATCCAATGATGTCGATCCTTTATCTTAAATTCATCTCAATCTCTTGTCTGTTGGTAGCAATAAAATATTTACGATCGGTATAATTTTTTTTCTGTATTGTATGGTATAATCATAGAACACAGGGTGTAATATTTTTGTTTGGGTTTCATACCTCGAAAGGAATAAAAACCGACCAAGTACAACTCGAACTCGCACGCGGAGGTTAAGTGTAAAAATTGTCTACCTATTTTGGTTCGTAAGACATGTGCGGAGTCTCATGTCCTTCCTCCGTCCCTCTATCCTTCCGTCCGTCTGTCTGTCTGTCTGTCTGTCTATGTGTCAATTTTTTTCAGGAATGCGTGGAGCTATTTAGTTAAAATTATATATCAAATGCAATGCCCCAACGATTTCAGCCAGCCATGTTAAAACCGCAATGTAAAATCGGGATAAAAATCGCGTAACGATTTTCATCGACAGCTCTTATCGTAGCGTTCGTAAATTTAAAATTTAATTTTACATGCAGGTAAGAACCGGTCGAGTTCTTCTATAACTGTGCCGCGAGTTGGCACGGGGAGCGGTCCCGGTCCCTTCTGTACAATATCTTTCCGGAAACTTGAATAATCTTTATATTTATAGTAATAATATCGCAGTGTCTGTGGTTTGTACGTATGCAGCATTCCATGTAAGCAAAATGAGATTTTGTCCTTTTCTTATAGAATTGGAAAACTTTATTCCGTTGTCTGTTCGTCCGTCCGTCTGTCACAGGACTGTATCTTTTGAACTATAATAGGTAGACTTGTAATTACCTGCACTATTCCCAATATCCTGACATAATTTTATCCTAATTTCACTGTTTTAAGCAAACATTGTTTTAAGCAAGTCGTTGACCTCGCAAATTGCCCCTCGCACCACCATCGTTATCTTATCGCTAACCAAACGCAGTTATTATCTTTTACTATCAAATATCGATCTTATTAAACATTGATAATAGAATGGGGCGTAGATAGAGGGAAAGGGAATTTTATCCAACACACCGAGGGTTGGATAAATTTCCAGAGAAAACTCACAAACAAGTTTAGTTAAGGGAGTTTACTAAGGGAACCATTAAAAAATAACTTTTTAGAACCTGCAATTTTAGTCAGTAGATCATAAAACTGTTGTATGATTTACTTACTAGAATGATGCAGGTAATATCATCACCCTTTATATCGGTTAAAACAACAATAAAAAAAAATTAAGTTATATTAATCAGTTAGCATATCTGCCTCCTCGCTATTTTTAATCAAAAAATATGGACTTCGGACGAGGTCGCGGGTAAGCGGATGTATTAATGTATTATTTGAATGTACATCGTCCGAATTCATAATGCAGCCTATTTCGTTTTAACAAGCTTGTTAAGACTTGAATCCCACGTGGCGTAGGTCGTGGCTTGTGTAAGATTTACAAACTTAGTTACAGTATATTTACAAAGGTAAGGCAGAGTCTTGAAACTTATTGAGTTTTGGCGGATAATGTTGAAGCATGATGTGTCAAACGGATCACAACGGTCCGGTGAGGTACCAGATTAAACCCATTTTTACCGTGAAGCAATTATTGTGTTTCACTGAAAAGCTGTGGAGGCCGGCTGATCCAAGAGAGACAATAATTTTTTTTTTATGTTTAAGCCAAACGAAGGGGCAGAAAAGATACTTCATGGTAAGTAGTCAGTATGTATGTAAGGGATGGGATGGGACGGTATGGTGTTCTGGCTCTCAGACGCACTACCGGAACACGACAAGTTGACGGTAGACTCCGGCCTGATGGTGGTCGCTAGCCAGTCAAGTCACACGATAGGAACTTATCACCAGCTATCTTGGTACTCAGGAGTGGCCACGCATCTGTAAACAACTTCAAGTAGGGTTCTTGCAATCATAACCGAAGCGACGTTTAACTGCGATTTATTTATTTTTTATTTATGTTGATTAGTCGAAATTCAATCGTAATCTCTTATTGTGCGTCCAAACTTACATTTATACAGTTTGAATGTAGTAATAATGTGTTTTTCAAACAAACAGAAGAAAAAAAGTTTTGAACTGTGTTATTATTGACTATTTGTATACTGATAATAAGCAGGCTTTGCTGGAAGCGTAAAACAAATATATATTAACGCATACGATGGTCAAATTAATGGGAAACCCATTATAAAGTATCATTACTGGCAGGTGTTGCCACATCAATGGTGTTTGAGGTTATAAATTTAAACAGAATTTGATGGAATATCTTGAACCTTACTACTTTGAAATAAAAGCAGCCTCATCCGTTTCAGACTACGCGCAATGGTTCCGTAGCAGAGATAAATGTTTTATGTAAATTACTATAAAAGTTTCTTTTTTATAGAAGACCGACAAAAACAAAAGTGTTACCTACTGTGGTTGCTAAACTCAAAACAGAAAAATAATATATTTCCAAACACATTTGAAGGGTTCCCTATTATTGGTGCTCGGCTGTATGTCCGTCAGTCGGTCTGTCAGGGGCTTTATATTACAAACCATAATATAATTAAATCGGAGCCCTATATTATGTGTGTACAATTCTCAGCTGAATCCTAATAACAATGATTGAAATACGCACCCAGAATACGAATACCTATTATTGCTCAATAAACGTACCCCTTTGATATACCTCATCAATCACGGGTAAAATGCCGTAGGGACAACAAAAAAAGTAATGTGTGTACATAACGGTGTCGCATTATAGATTCTTATTGCCGTGCGCAATACAAATTGCTTATTTGGCTTTGTTGAACAATTGTGACTTTGCTGTTGGTGAGGTCCCATCGTGTGACCTTATTAGCCATCCTGAGGCCGGAATTTACTACCAATAAAGACTTGTCATGTTCCCGTAGTGCGCCTGAGAGCTAGACTCGCTCGTCACATCCGATTTGCGATGCCTCTGTCTTGTTTAAGTGTTGTTGCTCGGCGTCATGAGTTTCAGAATCTTGTCCCGAGGAGCATGTCATGCATCGTAAATGCCATGTTTCCCTTCAAAGCTGCTCTGGATTTGCTCTGGTGTTCATATCTGGCTTTGGTGTTCATACGTGTCTTAGATAAAAATAGAAAAACATCGATTTGTAGTAGATGTAACTAGAAATTCACGTATTTTTTTTTAATATGAAACGTAACCATTTTATTCTATTCCATCACGTTCTTGGCCGGATTGGATTTTTGTTATTTAGATATAAGCAGTGAACAATAAAATAGAAAGGCTTGTTTCATAATAAACTTAACTATTATAACTATAGGGAGCCGTAAAGCATAGTGCCAAGCCAACTTGGTTGGCAGACACTCGCAATACTAAACACATGGACTGTGAAAAGCTTTTGTAAATTATATTCCCTGACCAATGTTTTGAATTGGATCCAAATTTTATGCAACCAGCATGGATTTATTTGTACGTATACCTACTATAGTTACTCGCGATTTAACTATTTACCTTGCCAGCTAAAATAAGCATTTAATGTACCTGTTCCTGAGGCGTCAACAATTATACAATACAGTACAGTTCGGCTAAATCGAAAACCAATACCAGCTAAAACTGCTAAATTGAACAAAGACGGGTTATGGTCACTGGTATCTATGTCTGAAAAATTATACGCATACACAAAATAGAAACGAAATATACAAAAAAGGAAGAACAAAACAAAATCAAACGGTAATCATATCATTTGTTATTATCTGTATTTGTTATTTCGTCAACTTATTAAATGTTTCTACTATACGAAAAATAATGGGTATGGTCCATTTTATTATTTATGGTTTTGTGCTAAAACATGCTAGATTTTCAAAAATGCATGCTAGATTTTCAAAAATGTTTACTCAGATAAACCCAGTTAAATTTAATAACCATAAAAATTAATTAATCAAAATTGAAGCAAACAAATCCGCACTTAAACTTGTATTCCATAATTGAAAGCAAAAACAGAGCCATTATAAACTTAACCCTGAGTGAACTATATAACAATGCAGCCTTAACTGAAACGAGAGAAAGAAAAAAACTAATTTCAAGATGGCTGTTTACAGATAAATAATATCTTGCACGTGTGCATTGAACAATATTGCTAACAAGCGCAGTTTGTTTAGCGAGTGGTATTTAATTCAGTCATAAATTCTGGGGTCTTGTGTTTAAATTATTAATTTAAATAACAGTAACATTATGTTAAATTCTTATTTTCTGCCGCCATAACAATATATGCCAGGGCTTGGGAGATGCAAGTCTTGACGCATCATCAATACTTTTTTCGCTTTTACTCACATGGACAGGATGGACCATAATGTTAACTGTTAAGAGATAGAAAAAGTTATGGTGCTGAGTGGATGGTGAAGGAGATCATCATGAAGCGAACGTTGGAAGAGAGTTTTTGATGAGATGTCAAAATGTGTGATGTATGTACAATAAGAATGTGGTAGTAACGGTGGTAAGGTCCTATTGCGATTTAAGACCTGACTGGATAGCGATACCCTCAGCTCGGTCTATCGTCAATAGCGTGGGTTCTGAAAGCGTTACTGCTTCCTGCGAGCTCGGCGGCACGAGACCCGCACCTAGTCCCAAGTGGGGTAGAGATGCATCATAAAACCCGTTCTTCCCTTCAAAGGTGGTGTAGTATTATTAAAAGCTCTGGGGGGGTTACCACCATGTCCTAATCACTATTATTATATTCCTGCTTCGTATGGTCGAACATACGAAGTAGGACTATAATAGTACTGATTAGAACATGGTAGTAATATCCTGGTGTTGTAAATGTTTATAGGCGGCGGTGACTATTTAGCATCAGGTGGCCCACCTACCCTTTCACTAGGCTTAAACATAACAACTTACTTACTTATTTATTTGTTAGAATTATATTTGACTGAAAATTACATAGGAACGGTAGAAAAGTCATGCTAATACGGAAACCTGGAAACTCAATTTCAAGAGCATTTGAATAATAATACATTTTAATGTTCACAATAATGACAATAGGATGCTAATGGATCATCATTATTATAATAGCAGTTACTGTTAGAAATTCTATTCGTTGCCAAATTATAGCGTACGGTTCAAAGAGCTAAAATAATGAAAAAGCTCAGTTAGTCATTCGTGCATATTTACTGCTGACACAGTATCGTGTTTTTGAAAACCCCCATAACAAACTTTTCTATTTCAAAGTTATACATCATTTCACTATTAAGTCCCGAAATATGAAATAACTCAAATTCAAAGCCGTCTCAATGTTACAAAATTAAAACGATTGTTCTTTCTCAAGTTTTGAAGCTTAACTCCAAATAAAGGTACTAGCACATAAAGTGTGTGCCGTTCATGGTGGCGTGTTGTAAATGTTAAGACTAGCTGTGCCTCACGGTTTCACCCGCTTTAATTTGAGGAAAAAACCTTTTGCAATAATATTTTTCCCGTTTTTACAACATTATTCATTGATGCTGCACTCATATTGGTATCGTAGCTTGATGATATCTAGCCTTTATAGCCTTCCTCGATTAATTTACTGTACAACGCAAAAATAAAAGCGATAATTTTTTTTATTATTATATAAATATTTTTTCACTCAAACAAACACATACATTATCTTTATAATATTGGTAAAGATAAGCTCAAACATCTATATAGCTCATTGAGTGAAAAACAACTGAAGTTGCAGTCATTCTACAATATTCACATCGCGAGATGATAGAGATCGGTAGAGATCGCGTCTTGCTCTTATATGAAAACCAACCATTCCATCCTCCTCGCCACAACGCGTTGTGGTAAATACAGAATGTCCACAAAGCTATTGTATCGTGGCGAACATGCTATTCGCATTCGCATTCCATTCGCATTCGTTTCGAAGAAAATCCGCGACAAAAATAAGAGGAGCTTGAGATTCAAAATATACGAAATTATTGATTACCGCTTGCTTATTGATGTGT
>DWNK01000828.1:0-10519 GCA_018250315.1 Hyalothyrus neleus pemphigargyra | reverse complement strand
GTCTGCTTCCGACAGCTTCATCGCAAGGAATAAGAGGATTTTTCTTATAAAATAGATTTCTTTTGTTTCGTAGCTAATAATAAGTTGACGGTATTTTATACCTTTAGAAACGTTGGCGTACACGATATTCCGATATACCGATATTCGTACATCATTGAGCTTTCTAGGTTTGATTCCAGTTCCCCCAAGAGGTAACTGAATAGACAAATGCTAATAATGAGCAGTGAGATTGATCAGAGTTTCCAGCATGTTTGTTGATTCACAGTATAACACAAGGGGGTCTGACTGAACGGGAATAGCCCTTTTATAAGCACTGATGATGCTACCGAAGTGTTTTAGTGGGAGAAATCTACTTCTCCGAAGGAACAGGGAATCTTTGTAAGATTTTTAGCCTCGTTAAATAAAATAATAGGTCTGATTTCGGTTAAATGGTTCGATAAATGGGTGGACATACCAAACTTTTACTTTCTGGTTTGATTTATTTTTATATGCCACGTAAGTACCTACTATTAAAGTTTCTGTGCAATTTGAAAATGCTATTTGAAAATAAATAAGGTGTAGAATAATTTTAATGAAGCGAGCATTGAAGATGGACGTTGACTGCTAGTGGAAAAAATATGTATGTTTTCGTACTTCGGAGGGTCATCAACTCATTATCTGTAATTGAAGAAACAACTGTTTGACCTTATTGTTGTAACAACATGAAACTCCCACTGCTGGGCTAGCAGTGGGCTAGGGTCAGAACGAGAAGGATAAAGATCGAAAATTCCTTCTCGTTCTGACCCTAGCCCTATTACCCTTAGGCCCTTAGACTGTGGAGTCTAGCGAGCTGAACAAATTTCGATTGGAAGACATTACAAACTTTTGAAAATTATTTTAAGGTATGTAAGTTTCCTCGCTATGTTTTCGGACACTGATAAGGCAAACGGTAGATTACTCTGTAATATAAACATGATTTAGAATATTATAACGTGTGCCTGAGATTCGGACCACATCGGTGAAATCGCAATAATTCTTAACCAATACTATAGCTAACTGTACTAAATAGACTTAATATTTCAGAATAATCATCAGATAACTTCCATATTAATAGAACCTTCTCTAGAACAAAAACAAGTTCGAGGAATGTCATTTAAAACAGGTAGGCTCTA
This sequence comes from Hyalothyrus neleus pemphigargyra, assembly GCA_018250315.1. Taxonomy (NCBI): domain Eukaryota; kingdom Metazoa; phylum Arthropoda; class Insecta; order Lepidoptera; family Hesperiidae; genus Hyalothyrus; species Hyalothyrus neleus. The sequence goes on along the minus strand of DWNK01000828.1, from coordinate 9,368 downwards.
GTGCCTTTATAAGGTTTTTAGAATAACAACGTTAACGACAGAACTTTTAGCTAAACAAAACGCCTGGTTCATGTCTAAATATTCCTCATTCGTTCCCGACTACAGTTCGCTGGCTCTTACGTAATGGTCCGTGAGCCAGATAACGTATTTTGTCAGTCATTTCCGCTCAAGCGATAACTCGTAAAATGTTTCAGATAGTTGTATTATGAAGCATGGTGAACATCTGCCGCACTTTGGGTGATAAGGGAAGCGGTAGCCACGTAAAAAAATTGTTTTCAATCATTCTCCCGACTGAAAAATTCTTAAATTATTGTTAATGTAATTATTCGAACACAAAAATAAAGTCAGCTGGCCGTACCATGGTGTATTCGTCACGGCAGCTGACGTTCACCATGCTTCATAATACAACTATCTGAAGCATTTCACAAGTTATCGCTTGAGAGGAAATTGTTCGTCAAAATCTGTTGCTAGCTCACGTGCTATATAACAACCGTTGGATTCCAGGCCATCTGTTATATCTCTGCACTCATTTGTACTCTATACTAAAAGTAGCCGCAGCGCGTCAATGTACTATTATGAGACTTTGTCTGGATAAAATTATAGTGTTTCTTTTTGTATAAGCTCTACAAAGAGGTAGGTGAGATAATATGTGGTAAGTAGTCACCGCCGCCTATGAACATTTGCAACACTAGAGTAGTCGCCAATGCTCCACCGGAGGAAAAGTGTTGAGAAGATATAGAATTTGGAAAGGAAAGGGAAAAGGGATGAGATGGTATAGGAAGGATAGGAAGGGTGGGAAAAAGGACTTTGCTACAGATTATTATTGCATAAAATAAGATATCTCTTCTACGTAAACAAGAGATTCATTTACATATAGCAAGCAGGACAAATATAAGGCGGTCGACGACCCACAGCTCAAACGTTAGCGCTCTATATTATTCATGAACATTTCTTCTCGGGTTATGTTCAGTGTTTTATGTAAAATGTTAATTTTTCAGCTCCTCTCAAATGTTTGAAGAGACTCAAAGGTTTTGAATACTAAAATGTAAGGGCTTGCTTTGACACTTCATTATAATTACAGGTAGGTCAAGACAAAGTTTACATGCGCTACCAAACTACCTTTTTCATTAGGATAAATTTTGAGGCTTAAATTCAGGCAACGGTTATTAGATTACGACTTTTGCAGTTTTGACGCCAAATATTGAAACAAGATTTGGTTACTAGTCTTAATAAAAGATGACGCTGTTATACCTGAATCACGATAACAATGTTACTGTAATTTAGTTATTAAAGTTTCTTATTATTCAAGTTCTTATATTTTTTCAACGTCACCAGGCTTAATTTATCATCATAATATTTCGTCTCAAACATTTTTTTATATTTCTGATTGATTAAAAGATCAACAATCAACAGTATGTTTTCATCGCGTTTCTTGCTTCCTTAAGTGATAACAGTTTTAAGTACAATTTATTGTCACATTTGTTCACATTTTAATTATTATTAATTACGCTCTTTTCCCATGAATTAGATTTTTCGAATACTTTACTGACTGTGTATATTAGGACTATGACAATAAATACATTCCATATTTTTGTGATCTTTGTTCTCTTAATCTTCCTACAGAAATATAACACAAATTATAATAATTATTTTATAACACGCACATGATTTACAAAATCAAAGACTTGTGATTCGAACCTGTACCCATCGGAATACGATTTTTAACGACTAAGGTATTCATGCCACGCAAGTCATAAAATCAAAATATTTTGGTTCGAAAACTGAAACCATTTAAAGATTCGAGAAACAAAATGAAAACAGTTCCGCGTTTTAATTTCGTTTAATATCTTGAATCGTAAACGGAATAGTGTCAGATGTCTTTGATGTTACATATCGTAAGAAGGAATGTTTGTGAATATTCCGTTTGTAAACAAACAGTCCTTAACCTTATGTTTGAAGGCAAAGAACCCGTGAATCATCATGGACAATTAGAGCACGCGAACATTATCATAAATGAAATTTAAACAATTTACATTATAACAAGTCAGCCAGGGAGAATGTTCGTTTGAGATCCAAAAAAACGCGAATGCACTTTGTTATAAAATCGAAATTCGACCATAATATAAATCTCTAAATATTATATTAGCAAACTTATATTTGCAGTTGGCAACCTTATATTTGCTGTATCAACAGGTATATCGACTGCAATTTTAACTTTGTTTTTGGGTTAACTTGTATTGTAAAAAAATGTTATTATCAATAACATTTTTTTATCACTAAAATATAACTACCAAACATAAAAAAATTAAAGAAAATCCCTAGACAAATACAGAAGAAAATGGTTCTGACATATATACATAGACATCTGTAAACAACTCCATATTGGATCTCATATTATGTAGTAAGCAAGTAATCACAGTTTTACATTGGCATGTAAGATTAACGCAAGAAATAGGTATGGTGGTACCTTCCCAATCGAACCATCCTACACGGCACTACTCGAACCATTTCCATTTCGAAATAACGTCAGAAATCCTTATCAGTATACAAATTGCAATGAGCTATTTGTATTCTTCCCGCAGCAGAAGGGGCTGTTTCCTTATTCCTGTTAAATTAGAGCCAAGTAGAATCCTGAATCACATTTATTTTTTTATGAGAAATCTCGTTTAGATGGATTTTGGGGAGGAAATTACGTCACGTTGAGAAATGTTGAGCGTTATGTCATTGTTTGAGTATTCAATATTTGATTCCTAGTACTCTCCAGATTACCTAAATATGACTAATTTTATATAGGACTTTATTGATGAGAGCTCACCTTACACTGGTAATTCTTATATCTCTGAAACTATTCATTTATCCGGACAATTAGTTACCAAATTTTATCAAAAGCCGTCACGTGCTTAATGCGATGTCGCGTAATGCGATAAAAAACAGACAGTCAGACAAAAGTTTTGAAATTTGTAGATAGAGTCAGAAAATATCCATGACGTGACAGTTTTATTACATGTATAGAAATAGATATAACCAGACTTACCAACTAGTCCTCAGGAGGACACCTTAGTCCCTGATCTATCATGAATATATTTAGACATAAAACACATTTTAGTATTCCAAGTCCAGAAGACAAATTTCAAATCATATTTTGTAGCCGTGATACAGTGATGCATAGATATAGAAAAAATATGTTTACTTATGTAAAGAGCGATTAAAGTCGTATAATCAAACAACAGTAAACAATTAATGTTCCTCATAAATCCGTCTGTTTGCTTCGACACAAAATGTCGTAATAAACACACATTTAAAGAGCTCAAGAGCGTTGTAAGAGCCAGCCCTCGACAAACGACCTCTTGGCTTTTGCTGCTACCCGAGTTAATTGCTATACCATTTTTAAATGTAAATTTTGTTTTATTTTAGTGAACTTTGTTGCCAACGTTTTGAACAATTTAACAAAAAGTTATTTTCATACGTGTCTAAAATATTACAGAAATTTAATTAAATTTAGTCCACGTGGTCATGGTAATTGGACGCTACCGCCTCTGGACATCTGTGACCAATTCCATATAGAATAGAACCTACCTATAGTCGATCGCAAAATATGATTTGCCACTATACTGATGATCGCCTCGCACGTAAAAAAAGCGGTAAAAATACCATTCGGCTAAGTTTTTCTTCAGGCTAGATGTGGTCGTGGTACCGCCCAGTAATTAACTAATTTGATGTACATTTCAATTTGATAGAAACGTATACCAGATTAAAAACCAAAATAAATAACAGAATCAATTTGATATGTCTGTTTGTTTGTTTGAATATATAACTATAAATTTAATTAATCGGTACCAGGCGCGCAGAACACGATGGATGTGCATGCCGCGGTGAATCAATAACCCAACTTGGGACGTCAATATTGCTCGGTAACGAATTTATTAGCTGGCTATCGACATTTCAATAACTGAGTTTCCATATCGCATCTGGCATTCGACAAGTGAAATAACCAAATGAAATTACCCCATGAAATATGTCTTGGTTTTAAATCTAATGTCAGAACATTAGATTATTTTATGAATTATAAATGCATTCTACACTAATAGCCCCACACTAGTATGTTTCGCGTGTGTATTCGGTATACCACAGACAACACAAAGAAATGCTTGGCATTAATTCTCTACATTTGTATGCCCCGAATGAGCAATATGGTGATTATTATGCCAAGCATGTCTGCAATGTAGAATACATTGCAGACCGAATTAAAAACCCGATCTCAAAGCTTTTACGTCCATTGATTTAATAAAATCCAATATGAATGTGGGAAATGGTCATCACTGCTGCTATGTGGGCTATATCCCCATCCCCGACAGACTGGTCCGCCACTAACCAGTATCTCCACCACTCCGCCCAGGAGCAATGTGGTGGAGTATGCTCCAGGCTTGCCCTATTTGTAAGACCACAGTTCAGCAGTGGATATGGTGTGGGTCTTAAAACATAAAAAGGTTGGAGACAAATTATATTTCCTAGTCTGATTACATTTCAATCAAAAGTGAGTAACCATATTTCACATTTTATTTCAGGGTGGGCAAAGTTACGAACAGAAAGTAGTGATCTCATAAAACACGGAGCACGTCTGGAGTCAGCATACGTATAAATTTCTAGTAGTCGAGTAATAATAAAACTAATCCAGATGGTCAGCTCTTAGCTCTATTCCCTAGTACCACTTGGTCTGCGGCTATTACAAGTGTTCTTAGCACGCTAACTTCAAGTTGCTTTCGCTAAATTAATTTTCTAAGCTACTGTCTTTGACTTTTTGAGTATATTATGAACGTGATAGTCTTGTGGTTAAGAATAGCGGTCTCGCATAAGGGGATCCAGGTTCGAATCGCAAGTACCTACGCTACTCTGATGTTTTAAACCTTTGTATTGTAAATTAATTGTGTTACTTTACCGGTGAAGGAAAATATCGTAAGAAAACCTACATATTTGCGAGTTTCACAACAAATGTATTGATCCGTACTTGGCTAACGCGGGATAGCTCACAATTCCCATAAAAGATCCATCACAATCCTCTTTGTTCAATAAAAATATTATTGCATGACTTATCAATCGCAGTTAGCTCAAAATTCCAATAAAACATCAATCACAATTCCTTTTGCGTCATATTCTCCGAAAAACCTACTGGAGTTACAATGACGTTACATTCGTATTGTTTACAATAGATCGTGAAGCTGAAATAGAATGACGCAAACATCAGCGCTCGAAGCAAGCAATCGAATGGTGTAACAATAACAGTAGTCACAAAGCGATGGACTGTTGTTCTTTCCCGTATTTATCGAGCGATAACAATATGATCCGATTTTATGAGCTCCTGGTATCAGATTTAAAGAATTGTAAAAAATGTTTAATAACAAAAAGTTACCTCCGTGGTTCAAATTACAGTTCGACCGGGGACGTACCACCACAACCCGATGAAACAATTTTTTACAATTTATTTTGAGAGGCGAGTTTGAAGACACACATCAAGCGAGGAGATCTTAGTTTTCAGGAGCATAACTACCATCTCATATAGTCTTCTCATCCACTCCTGTTTAAGGTTGGGTTGTTACAGTGACTATAAACAGTAGGGCACTACTTGACTTAAAGTGCCTTAAAGGACTTAAGACTTAAAGGTTTTACTTTTAATGGTGTACATGAGCATGCAGTGTCTCCTTAACATAATGAGGTCTGAACACTCGCTTAGAATATCCACGAAAAAAACTAACATAAATATTTCCACGTAATTTTACGTTTAAATTCACTTCCATACATTTTTGTAAATATTTTAAAGCAACTCGACAAAGTATACAAAATCAGGAAGCATAAAATTTATTGAATAACGTTATCTCGAATACTTTCATTACGTAAAGTACTCTCGGGTAAAAACGGATATGAGGCGAACTGAATTTGTTTACACGAGCAATAAACGTGCAATGAAACGCAATGAAACGATGGGCACATTAATCATACGAGATGTTTGCGCTGCGCGTCGCGATCTCGCGTTTGAGTGAGCTTTAAATGTAGGACAAATAGGTTTTTATACCCGGGTGCCTGCAAAGTGTTTACACTTTTACTTATATTACGAAACCCCAGGTCATCATAGTAACATGACCTGGGGTTTCGTCCGCGGTATCCATCCGCGATATACTGCCGCCCATACGTAATTGACTCCGTGGACATCCGTATTTGACTCCATATAGAACACAAGTTCTACCGAAGTGTTACTGACAACATCGAGATCGCCTCGTATTAAGTAATCCGTCAACCATACTAATCAAAACGCAAGTCTCACTAGAAACGTGTGTACTGATGGTACCTCCCAGTCGAATCATTCCGCTTCTGGTTCACTATATAGGATAATCCGTTTCACTTACAAGCCCGCTCACTTATTTATAAAGATCATTAACCTATTATTATCCCACTGCTGCATAGATAGATAGATTAAAGAGATAGATTAAATTTTGGCAAAAGTGAGACCGCAATTCTCAACCAGCCACTGCTTATCACTGATTCTAGTAGTACGTAATATTAATAGTAAATTTATGTACCCGGAAATCACGAGCGAAACAAAACAAATATATATTTGTTAGCGCTGCATTAGAAGCTATTATTCCAGTTCCAACTCCAGCTTAGTGGTTATCGATTGGCAACGGATGAAGTACCCGCCGGCGCTGACTCACGGTGTACTGACCTGTATATATGAAACTAAGATGTTAAACGTTATCCATACTAATATTATTAATGCGTAAGTATATCTGTCTGCCTATCTGTACGTCCTATCTATATATCAGACCTTACCACCAACTATCCAATTTGTCCGACGTTCTTCATCTAATTAAACCCAGCGAAGTGACAGATCGGCCACCTGATGGTAAATAGTCAGTAATCGGTAGTCGCTTCCTGTAGATATATAGATAGATATACTCTTTATTTCTTGTATACCACATAATATTAACACTTTACAATCATTAAGTAAAGAATACAAACAACGGGCGCCCTTATCGCTTAAAAGCGATTTCTTCCAGACAACCCAATGTAAGCCAAAGGACAAAGAAAAATTCCTATAAGCACTTGCATCACCAGAGTTGCCAATGCATCGCTGAACAACTCCCACAAGACCTATAACAAGGAACCAATTGCTTAATGTGTCCTCCTACGCTGTGCAAATAGTCTCAGCAGAAGCTAGCGTATAATATTGCCGCTCGCAGTCACCCATTTAACGATGTGTCGATAAAGATAGGAGCGATGTTGAGAGATTATATCGGGTACTTACCGACTAAAAATCTCAAAAATGTGAAGACGCAACACTGCACTGGTTCTAGGAGCAGAAAAGATGGTTGATGCAACATAAAGATGGTTGATACTACGGAATTGGACAGATGTTATCGATGTTAATACAATTCAAACATGTTTGGCATATATCCAATATAGTACTCGTTCTGTGCTGTAGTATAGTATATTTAATGAAAAGAGATGGGATAGAGAAACTCTTTGAAAACCTTTTCCGGAAGCTTTCTGAAAGCCCTTTGTGAGAATCCGCATTCTTCGAGACCTGAACTTCGCCTTTAAGAACGTAATGTCCTTGTTACTTTACCTTTGTTGTCGAACTGAAGGTTCTGCATCCAATCTTCTATTAAAAATCACGGGGAAGTATCATATGTGATACTTCGGAGTCATTACGTTTAATTTCTCTTTGTCCGCTGTTTTTCCACGCTAAATTGGATAATAGCCAAATGCATCGACTTGTTGGTAGGCCCGATACCATCTGTCTAAACTCGCAGTATCAACAAACTTTGTATTGCATATTTCTAACCTAGAGCAACTTTTGTATCCTGGTTTCAAGAATATAGTATTGCTTTCTATGACTTCTCTTTTCAGGTAGGTCTCTTGTTATATTCGAAACAATGTGGAGTATGTTACCGCCTTATAAATGGGGACAATGATAACCCTAGAGTAGTAAACTACTTACTAATTTACCCAGTAATACTTATTAAAAGTTAACCAAGCTTCACTTCACTCCAAGTTGGCTTATAACGCATTTAAGTAATACAACGGTGGCACAGTAAATTTTTCCTGCATTATAATTTTCTGTCCTAGCTGTCAATTAGAGAATGGGCGACTGGGCGAACTCGTTAACTTTTCCTCTGCAACTAGAAAAGCTAACTCAGGGCAAGATCGTGTAGTTTTTGAAAATGTGCAACATATATAATTCTGGTCCCTTGAAACATCTTGCATTTTTTAGAAAACTACTGAATCTTTGTATTATAATTGTGACAATATAATTATTAATTTTATCAACAGTAGAGATTTTTATTTTATCATCTGTTTATCGTAACGTAACGTAACGTAATACATATAACATAACCGATCAAAATGTTAATATTAATTTACAAAGAAGTATTAAAAAATAAACCTATCTAGCGATTTATACCTGAGTTCGCTAAATACCAGGCTGTCATAATCAGATAGGCGGTTTCAAATTGGCTCTGGTCCAACCGCAGTGCTTGTTGATAGTATAGGCAGTACCTGTAGCTATACCACCTGTCGAGATAAAAACCTTACGATATCTGTTGGCAATAAACTCAGCTTATCTGTTCAAAGATTTTTATCAGTAAAATTTGCAAAATTCACAAAATTTGCAAAATGCAAACTGTATAAATAAAAATTTAAATCTGTAGCTTTTAGCCGAAAAGCCTTATTATAAAAACATACACACATTAATCAACACAGTTAATATCATTATCAGGGTGTCCACTGCTGAAGTCCTAATAGAATCCCTGACTTTCCCTGACCATTTCTTCAAATTTCCACAAACAAACAAACAAATTGGTACAAATCTGTACCATATAATTTTATTTTGTTTTTTTAAATTTCGGGATATGAACAGTGTATAATGTCATTTATCCCTGACTTTCCCTGACTCTTTCTCGATTTCACTGACTTCCCCTTACCACTTTGAGTTTCCCTGACTTTTCTCTGACTTTCCAGTATGTGGACTCCCTGGTTATCTTTATCTTTTTATTGTTAATAGCTAAATTAATACAATAACCTCATTGTTTCAATGATTTTAAAAAACACATTAATCATCACAGTTAATGTCATTATAATTATATATGTTATTTAAATTATTCATATCGCACAATAGTAACGAACAAATATTATATAACTGTTTGAAAAAAAAATTATCTTCATTCTTAGTTCTTAACCGACTTCCAAAAAGGACGAGGTTATCAATTCGGTGTCAATGGTTTTTTATAACTTTTAAATATTTCTATAACTAATTTTGTAACTTCTTATAATCAGTAGAATGCAATATTTCCGCTGAGACCACCCCCATTTTTAAG
>DWNK01000827.1:0-10520 GCA_018250315.1 Hyalothyrus neleus pemphigargyra | reverse complement strand
GATCGGTTTTAAATTACAACTTATTCGTATTTTATGGAATGGAATGAAAAATCGAACGGCTTTTGAAAGGGTTACCCATTGCAAGAACTTACCATTAAAAAGTGTAACAGAAACAAAGTGAGTTTTTTTAATGACCTTATAAAAATACCCTATCGAAAACCCTTTCAACGGGTTACCAAAGCGGTCCCTGGTTCATGGACATACACACAGATACATAAATATTACACACGTCAAACTTATAAAATCTTTTTTTTGTCTTCAGAAGTTAAAAATGGCGACAAATGATTATGTTTATTGCGGAAACTTGAGCAAAGTGAGATAGCCTATAGGATCAGGGATTCAAACTTCACGAACATTGTTGTAGATGTATTTTTTGTGCGTTTAGAAAAAGGCTAAATTCCTTTTTATAGCCTTACCTATATATTTGTAATGGACAGATAGCAAAATGCGCAGTAGGACTTAACGTAGTCTTAAGTACGTAACGTAGGTATTTAGAACAATGAAATTCATAAAGCAGTTATTTTCATAAGATATTCAGTGTAAATTTACTGAACTCCAGTCTTCTTGTATTCGTAACTTCGAAAGACAACTTGTCTTAACCTTTTAACTGTGGTTAAAATAAACTCGAGGAAATTGAGTTTACGAACTTACCACAGCTGTCATCCATTTCGTACATTGGATTAGGTAGTAGTGGACTTGGGACTTATCTTGCTTTTCTGTTCATAGTAATTCCAGGAAACTTTCAAAACTTCTATAATTAGACTTACCCATTATACAAGAAAATCTGGACATTTGGAGATATTTACTTTTTACCTAGTTGATGAAGGGATGTCCACAATTCCTACGGCTCCGATAGGGTGTTTCGTTTGAAGATTTATATATTTATTATAGGTATAATTAATATCCTTATTAAGTTCCGCTATATGCACTAATATCATTAATTGCATCATTTTAGCAGGTGAATTTGATTACAAAATATTGTTACCGGAATCAATTAAAAAAAGCTTGTAATGTGGCTTAATTCTTTATCAAAATATCTTTTCTATGTATTTGCTTAATGCTCTTTGCATTACTGGGCGTTCATTGAACTTCGATGTGGCAGGTGATTCGAATAAACAAGTATTTTAATTCTAGGATTATTATAAACTTTTTTTTTAATTGTTAGTTTTCCCTTCTCCCCCTACGCCCCGTTCTATGCTTATATTTGAAGAAAGAAAGAAAATGTTTAATTAGTTACGTAGAGATACGTTACTGTGATACGCTATTAAGTCCGTAGGACATATAGTTATACAGTGAGTAACTACTGCCTTCTAGGGAACTTAGTGCAAATGACCATCTGTACTTGTAATTTAATGAAATTGCATAATAAATTATTATAATCATCTCCCGCGTAATATAGGATCTTCGTAATTAATTCTGTTAACGTCTAAGGTAATTGGTGTAACGTTATGATGGCCGTATAGATCGTCCTAGTACGACGAGAATGACAGTGATGTGTAATGACTGGAAACGGCCGGAAATAATGGGTCGAAAGGAAATAGAAATGTTATGAGCTTGTGATTAATATGTGTATAAGGGTATGTATTTTTTCTAATCTTAATATTTAGTGATATTGAAATACGTTGTCAGAAAAGGATATGAGTGATATAGTTAAATTTTATAAGGACATACATTCAAACCTAATTTAATTAAACTTACATCTCAAATTCTGTTTGTTTAACTGTCTTTGTGGGGTGTACTTTTTTATGTATAAGCCCAACGAAGAGGCATGCCATATATCTGATGGTATCTAACGTACATGTTATTATTATTACGAATTTCTATTTTATATGGTTTTCTCAATTCGTAATTGTGAAATCTGCTGATAAACAACGCTTACCAACATAAATATCTCTTAGCTTTCAGCAAATTTCAGTAAATTTATATCTACGATATTAGTCCCTTACACGCAATATGACAATGTCCCAATTTCGTTTCTCCAAACAACGTTAGTTTTGATTAGTCTGTGCTTAATAATTAATACATGTCCAGCATGTATGAATATTCTATATACAAGAGTTAATTACTCATTACCCTTAGTCATAATTTTAACCTTTAATGTAACTTTTAACGTAAATTTTTGTAAGGGAGTTTAAACAATGTTTTTTTCAATAAATTGAAGTAGCAAAGTGTGAGTTGGAGTAAAGAAATACTGCATACACTATATTGCATCGTCTTTCGATTCCGCCTATTTTATTATTATCTAAAAAAGCCGATGTACGATAAACTCGATGTACGAGACGTTCTCATCCAATGAAATCATCGAAATTAAAAGTTTTCGTTTTCGATGAATGAGAGGTCTAAATGATCAAAATTTGTATTGAGGGTACTGCAGTCCATCTGATGGTATGTGGTCACTATTACCTAAGGAAATCTGTATCCATGTAGTTGCTATGTAAAACAGGAACTCAACTTTTGTCGATCACAGATGCATGCTACTTTTGAGGAGTGAGATGCTCGCTCGTATCTAAGTGATCCGGCAACCGTACCTTTCGAATGAAATTAATTAATTCTGATCGTTCTATCGACGTTTTATTTGGGTAAAATCAGACAACAATCAGAAATTAATTTCCATCCATCCTCCCTGATTTATATCGGTTCCGGTACCGGTAAGGGTCGCGTTACTCCAACCGGTCCTGAGCCCTCTGAATCTCTGAGCCCTCGGATTCCCGTCTTCAGGTCCTCGGTCCATCTTGCCTGGACCACCACTCCTTTTGGTAAGTCGTGGTCGCCTTCACTCAAGAACCTTCCTTCCGAGGTACAGTTCAATAGTAGGTAAATGTAATTATGTAATCGCCAATATGACATAATTTTTTATACCCTTAAAAAAACTTAAAAAAATGCATACTCCATTAAAATCAAAACAAACGTCCTCGTTTCAAATAATAACATTATGTAATAAATTCTCCAATATGTAGACTAATTTCTATTTAGTTAATATTCTGGGTAAATTCGTCTTTGTAATGTATTGCAATCGTTTCCTAAAGTTCTTTGTTGCTATTACAGATTTGTTACCGTTATTTTATTTTTGTCTTTTAGAAAATAGTTTATATGTATGCTAATGTCTAATCTTGGTCAAGTTTCTATCATGTTTCTATACTCAGCTGGGCGTAACCTTACAAATACAAATTACGATTATCGGGGGTTATTCCGTTTATCCACGCTGAAATAGTAATTTGAATCAATATGTTTACGAATGCAATCCAAAATGCCAATGGGTTTTTAACCGGCAACTAGATTTGTTCACTAACGAAGTATATTTGACCGCTGCTAATTAACTGGGGATTTGGGAACAAAACGAAGCACCGCTCTAACAATCAACGTAAACTAATTTCGGACTGTAGGAGGACCATTTATTGCGCGGGCATAGGACATTGCAAATTAATTGTAGGTACATTCCTCGACAGAAATAATGTTTATTTAGTGGAAGTAACAGATCTAATTATGCATAACACTGCTATATATAATATATAACAGTGTTATGTATACAGGCAACCCAGCAGAAAAATGTGGTGTTCAAGGGCATTTTTTCCGTTTATTTTAGTCCAGAATTTAGTAGTTAGTCCACTTTTTTTAGCCAGCTGAACCACAGTATTATACCACCCACAGTATTATATATTATGCTAACAAAGGTAATCAAAGCGAAAATAAAACGAACAGAGATTCGACAAGTTCTTTTAATCCCAACGGAATGACGTTTGGCATTGGCTTCTTGGTAAAGCGAAACCTTCTTTGGTCAGGGTGGCTGTGACATCGCCATTGGCTTTGCTTGGCTCTAATTTTCCGGGGTGAAAGGTGACATCACCTGTGTTATATTGGAATTGATTATATAGGAATATGCTATGATGTATCCCACAATACAAAAACTCATGTAAACCCTAATTTAGTAACGATGTAAACTGATAACATTTCCACAACACAAACAACGGAGTTAAGTTTGATCGGCCTTCATCTCGCTGAAACTGACGTTTTTATGTATGTTTATTTAGTTTAATAGTAATAGGTATCATTCCGCGAAATCGTTGGTTTTATTAAAAACCGGCCAGCTCGAGCGCGAGTTGTACTCGCGCACGAAGGGTTCCGTATCACCGAACATTTTTTTATTACTAAATTATTTTAAATAAATTACTGTTATTTGCTGTCGCAGCGGTCATTGTATAAGTTTCATGTCTACTTATCACGGTTTTAGAGATACAGCTCTGTGACAGATGGACAGACGGACAGAAAGCGAGTTTCAGTAATTTAGACACCTTAAAATGTAATTTTGTACTATTTGTTATCTTTGACTTTGTCAGAAAATTGTGGTTCACCTGCCGCAGCATCATGGCCAAAGCAGTTCTGCGTTATGCACCAGTGTTTGAATTTTTGTGCAGCACAAGGGAAGATCCCCCGCTAGTCTAGGTTATGCCTGGGGAGCTTGTTTATACAAGAAATCTTCGATACCGTAAATCAGGATTCGGAGACATTATTTCTCAACAAGTAGCGGGCAGATTAGTTGTACTTTTTTACTCGTACATGTGTCATTAATATATTTAGTGTCTGTAATTTTCATACAAAAATCTATTACTTTAATCGTGGGGTGTGGATGTGGACATGCATTGCAAATACCATCTTTCCCTGAAGTCAGTGTAGCATTGCCGACTCCTTTGATGTTGGAAATGTTCATAGCCGGCAGTGACTTTATACTTTTACTTTGACTTTTAATAGCTAGCTTGAGAAGTAGACGTAAAGGTATCTTGCCTGCTCTTCGATAGGCTTAACATAAAAAATACAGTTGCAACATAATTATTACAAAATATCCTACTTCTTATTCCTCTTCAAGTCTCGAGATCATTGAGCAGTTTTCACGCGCTCCACGCAACGTGTTTGCTCTAAAGCTGTTTTGCGGCCCTTTGTAGGGTAAACTTAATTTTCCGCTACGACGTATGTATGTAAAATATTGTGAAACACGAGTATTTCCTATCATAAAATGTAGAACCTTAGCTGTTATAAAATGATTTGCAATAAAAACGTTTTAACAGAAGAAACCGAAATAAAATGCAAATTAAAAAAAACTATACTATCTAAAGAGTACCTAGGTAATATACAGTGTCGAGCCAAATGAAAATTTTGCGGTAATATGTATTCCTCTCCCACCTAATGCAAATCACCTTATTCAGAAACAATCGTAATTTTTTTAACATCAATGAATAAACGTTGTTCAAAATAATTCATGAATTGTTTTTCGTGAAATTATACTACACAATGTCAAACCGAATGAAAATTTAGAGAGATCATTTCGCAATCGTCTTTATACGCAATGTGCCGTCGCTCTGAGACGGCATTATACCCTTTGTGGGTAAAGCTTAATTTTCCACTTAGATGTACACGCTAAAGTATTGTGAGAGACAACCACCGATTCGTATAAAATTATTGGACTATGATTTCTATGAACCAAACATTTATCATGTCTTCAACTTATTACTGGCCCACTACTGGGCGCGTCTCCTCCCGGAATGAGAAGGATTAGGCCATAGTCTGCCACGCTCGCCAAGTGCGGATTGGTAGGCTTTACATACCTTTTGAGAACTTTTCTTAAGAACTCTTAGGTATGTAAATGTCACGATTATTACCTTTACCGTACAGCAAGTGATAATTACTTTGTAATGTAATAATTTATCATGTTTTTTTTATTTAAATTACATAAAAAACTGATGTTATAACGCAGAAATGGTGTGGTCACAGCGTTGTTTCGGGGAATAAAGTGCAGTTGCTTTATTATCGTATATACTGAACAAAAAATTCAGTTAAACAAAAAAACTATAATTCAACGCCCCTGCATATTTTGCAGTAATAAATATTCATCTTCGAATCTCCGTGATATCATTGCCGAGACATTTACCTTTTGTTGACAATTCATACTTTTTCCCTCGAGAGATGTATACACGATAATGATGTGACACGGAAACTCTTACGTTATTGTTAAACGACTTAATATACAAGGAAGTAGAATTATTTATTGTCCACTGCGCTGGGAACACCAACAAGACCAAGAATATAATTCCACGACCGTTCGACCATAGTACGAACGAACTGAAGGACTGGGCTGATGGTGACACTGCCGTGTTACGTGATTGTAATCCAATAATATTATCTTAGATCATTTGATTAGATTAAAAAATATATCAGAAATCAAAATCAGAAGAAAAATAATTTTAATAAAATATGCCAATATTTTTAAACAGAATCGTGCAAAATTATTCGTGAATCAAAAAATGCCAGTTGAGCAAGAAGTTCTAGACTATATAAAATATAAGCAATAATTATTCCTCTCGGCGTCTCAACAACATTATTGCGCAGTCGTCACGCACGCCCGACGCAATTTGCCCTCGTTCTGAAACGGCATTATGCCCTTTGTGGGTAAAACTTAATTTTCCGCTTAGGTGTACACGCGAAAATATTGTAAAAAAACTGATCCTGTACAAAATTATCGTCACGATTATTTTTAATGGATGTACAATTATTTATTCGTGATCGACTCAGCTCGAGTCACTAATACCAGTTTAAGTACATTCATAGTCAACATCATGTTTTTATATTCCGTGAATTCCAAATTAATTCAATTCAATAAAAATACAATTCAAGTGAAAGGTTATCGAAGTAGGGCCAATATACACAGAGCATAATTAAGTAAGTAAACTTAAGATTTCTTGTAGTTCCTTTCAACAAATAAAATCTTAAGTAGTTTATAACTTTAACTATCTTAAAACAATAAAACAATACGGCTAAGAAAATACCATCGAAGAGTTTAGGCGCAAAGCACATAAAACGAGTAGGGTGCACACGTGGCGCGGACGTCGCGCAAATGTGTCATAGACGTGTCGCGAAAGTGGCGGGCACCTCGTGTCTTACAATAAATAATGCGTATCTGGTGTTTAACCCGGACCTGTCACTGGAATATAGGATGAAACGATACCATGTGGATAACGATTCTTTGACGAATGTGGTGGCGTCATCGAATCCTGTCTTACCTTATAGTATTATTAAAAACTATACTATTAAGCAGGTAGGTAGGTATATTACGAATATCTAAAAAAACTTGATCGTTGTAAAATTGGTGTGTTATGAGTTTTGCTTTGTCGGCGTATCCTCGAAGGCTGTGTATTCTCAAAGCGTTGGATTTTCCTCTGAGCCCCACATTACGGTTCCTAAAAATGTTTCTAACATTTGAACCCCCAGGCGGCGGCGGAAACTACTGAACCGATTTTAAATTTTCATTCATTAATAGTAAGTTCATCCTCCTTATACTTACTTACTGAGTACTTATAAGATTATGGGGCATGATTTACTTTTTATATGATGTTATATTTTTATATTATATTTTAAAGCCAATGACGGACAGAAATTAAACTATTAAAAAAGGTAAGTAAATAAAGAAATGTAGAGCTTTTTATTTTCGTGCGAAACAGACCTTACAAACTACGAGTAAATCAAACATTAAACATTCCCCAACTTCGTTTAATTTAAATAATAATAAGCATTGTTATTTACTTTCGACAATTACCTCTGCTCTATTAATTTAATTAAATAACGACGAAATATATATTAAATACGAGAACGCGGTGGATTAAATTATATAACGTGATATTGCTGATAATCGGACATCCAATTTTTGTATTTGTATTTGTATTGTATTTAAAATTTGTATAATACTGATGCGTGTTCTCAGCATTGTGATGCTATAATAAAAAGATTGGAGCTCATGGGATTAAAGCTCCATCTAAACCTACAGCTTTTTTTGTATAAGCCAAATGAAACTATTGAACAATTGCAACATCAGAGGAGCCGCCAATGCTAAGCCATTTTTGAAGGCATTATAGATGGGATGGGACAGATGGGACGGGTGGAAAGAGGAACTCTGGCACTCAGGTGCACTACCGGAACACGACAAGTCGAAGTCGCTAACTCACACGATAGGAACTTACCACCAGCTTGCAGATGTCGTAGAAGATTTTTTGAGCACGAGACATTGTTTATTTTAGTCTTCTACCTATTTTGAATAAAATACCTTGGGGTGAATGATCTGAGTAAAATACTTGGAATCAAAAATCACTTAGTAAAATTTCATAAACGAGAGATCAGAATGCATCTTTATAGTATTCAAGCTCTTATTTCACGTCTTTTGAAAAACTTTACCAAAACTCCGGGAATAGCTCGGAAAGAAGTTTGTTCCACGTCGCTCATTATATAGACAAAATAGTCTAGAAAGATGATTCTTTTTTCTTTAACGAACAAGGAATCACTGACCAGTTAGAGCGATCGAGCTTAAGGAGAATGTCCCTGCTGATTTGGAATTTCTTTAGAAAGCAAATGGGTTAAGCTGATGCTGTGGCGCGTCTCCCTAGAAACTCTAAAAAGAAAATCCTCCATAAAGAATCCGCAAGATATTCTTATAAAAGTTAGTAGTACTACAATAATTATTTTAAAATACAATAATAACTTGCTCTCTCTTATAGTTTAAGAAAATTTATTTCTACATCCAGTCGGGAAAGCAATTAAAATTTTCCGTTTTGCACATTTTTTGCGAATAACAAACTGGAGGAACTCGGAAGGTGCTGTTAATTTTTTGCGCTTTTTGCCGTTTACTGTGTAGGTTTTTTTTTGTAATAATGCATTCGAAGCCTGAACCAATCGGGTAAATCTGCGCTAGTCTCGCCGAAAACTTGATTAGCGTACGCGTGACATACTGTTATTACGGGCAGGTAGCATTTTATTTTTTTAACTTTCTGCTATATATTTTGAACATTTTCAAAGAACATACAAGATTTTTGTCAGCCATGACAAAATAGATGACAAGTAAAAATCTCTTCGAAATAGATTTAACTTGAACTTCAAATACAAATGTTTTTTATATCTTTGGGATATGTGCACTATTTGGACGTTTTAAATTAACTAAATTTAAATAAGGACCAATCGACCAATTAAAAAGTTTTATATGGTGACCGAGGCTTTTTCAAGAATTTTTCAAGTTCTGTTTGACTTGAAAAATTAAAATCGGCAAATAGCAAAAGTGCCAACAAACCAAACAGCTTAGTTTAAGTTTATAGTACTTTAGGATTCGATAGATACCTATGGGATCGAAACCAGAGAAAACGCAGCTATTAATCACTGACTTTTTACGGCTTTTAATTTAATTTTAATATGCTTATAACTCTGTAGGATTAGTATAACCACATATAGGATTCGTTTCCGAGGCGAACGGGTACGAAGGAACGCATAAAATAGATTGGTAATGGAGTTTTCCAGTTAAGCAACAGTGTGTCACTCCGAACCGTGAATATAAAATTAACGTGTTCTTCCCGACTACGCGATGATTCTCGATGATTAAAGCCATTTGTTCAGTTGTTAGTGTCTCGTTGTTCGAATTGATTCAGGTCTATTTTGTATGTCTAGAACTAACTTTAAAAGTTTTTCTGTGTGCAAGATGCACAGAGAAAAACTTTGAGGCATATTCATTTGTATAACTGTGTACGTTCTGCTTTGTCCTGATTTGAATCGTTTGGTAAAGGTCACTTAATCTTAATTTCCAGGATCACGTTTCCTGTTTTCATTGAATGTAACGTAGACATTGAAGTATCAAAAATGATCATGCAGGCCCTTCCTTGATTGTTAATCAATAACGTCCACGAATATCTGTAACACATTGGATATAGAACCAACTATATAGAACAATGTAATCCTACTTAAAATCGATCACAGATGCGTTGCTACTCCCGAGGACTTACGATCGCTTCACGCATAAGCCGGTATCCACACCCTTTCACCGAAACGCTAAAAAACCGCATGACCATTACTCAAAAAGGTATTTAAATTTGAACATTTTTATTGCATCTTAGATTTTTTTATGACGCAGAATTTATATATTTTTTTATTTATTGTACAAGCAGTTAATAAGCATAAAGATAGCGATCAAACGGCAAACTGCATCAGTTTGCACAACTTACGCGACAGCGCCGCTGCAACCAGCCAGTGTTTACTGTATTGAGGATGTTACGTGAGCAGCGACGGTGTGTTTGTGCAACTTAATACGCTGTTTTACCTTTGTCTGATGAGATTCTAGAGATTTGCAAAATAATGCCTTGTGGGATCCGTGCACAAAAAGATAAAACCGGCCCAGTGTGAGTCGGGCTCCCACATGAAGGGTTCCGTACCATGTGAAGGATTATCGTGTTCTATAATAAACAGTTGCAGCAGTATGTCAATGTCAACAATGTGGGTAAAGATTACGTGACAATTCCCTTAAAATTTTACATTATTCTTATAATGGCCATACAATACAATACAATACAAAATCGCTTTATTGTACACCCAAAACATAAATACATAGAAAGAGAGGTAATAATAATAATAATTATGCACAATAGGCGGTCTTATCGCTTAAGAGCGATCTCTTCCAGACAACCAATTTAGAGAGCTAGAAACATAAAATACAAAGATGGGTA
>DWNK01000826.1:0-10521 GCA_018250315.1 Hyalothyrus neleus pemphigargyra | reverse complement strand
CAAGTCGCTATTGACGATACACTCCGGCCTCAGGGCGGACGCTAGCCAGTCAAGTCACACGATGGGACCTTACCATCAACAAAAAATTCGCACTTGGGCGGTTTATTCATATTTTATTTATTGATATTATTAATGATTCTTCTAACGTACTTTTTCCGTATTTTAACGTATTTAATATACTGAAATGAAATAGGACTGACAAAATAGGACACTCAAAACAGGGATAAACAAAGCACTACCTACTACTTACTTGTTTATTAAATGGCGCATCTTGTATCATCGGTTCAAAAAACAGCAACATGTTTTTTCCCTCTACTCATCTAACTTTGTTCGCCCTTATCACCTTTGTTCATCTTGCCGAATGTGAAAAACTTTTTTGTTACCCTTTGTTTTTCAAATTTCTTCTCTAGATTGTATGGGCACGAAACTTTCCAGTTTTCTGTACATTTGGTTAACAAAGTTTATTTGAAACTGACGTTGAGATGAAAACGAATAACCGCAAAATAGTTTTATATTTACAAAATGGCTTACTTGAAATATTTTTTCAAGTATACAATACTTTATGTCTGTGAAGCTGTCAAATTCCAAGTCAAAAATAGAAGTTTTGCTATAATTTATTGTATTCAACCTTACTTATGCCAAGTATGGCTCCAACCCTTTCTATGGGTGTATTTTTTGTTGTAGAAAGACTTGAGTGCCCATAGCTAAGGAGGCTCTGGAACTCTACCATAATAAATTTTATATCGAATTTATGGGGATATCGGATCAACTACTGATTTTCTGGTGGTCCCATCGTGTGATCTGGCTGGCTAGCGACCACACTTAGGCCGGAGTCTACCGTCTTACGGAGTTTGTACTATTTGAGCTACACAATTTTAGAAATAAAATTGTGTAGCTCAAATAGTACAAACTCATTTTTACATCAGTGGGTAAATTCCAGTTCTGTTATAAAAGTAATTTTACCGAAAGGATAATAATATCCTTGGGTATGAACAACTTTTAAGTGCTTAGTACGTTGAAGTTAAAAGCGAAAGTGCCATTAAAGTGAAGATGGAACTGGTTTTGTTCACTTTTGTAACTTCGCAAGACTAATATAGGGCGTTTAAACGAAGAACGTGGAAACTTAATCATCTCTTAAAATAATAAGAAAGTATAAAGTGACCTAGAAAAGGGTAAAAGGGTAATAAGAAGTCTAATAAGCTTAAGCTAAAAGTGACGGAAAGACTGGACTGCTGTACGCGGACTTTTTAAACTTTTAAATTCTCGAATTACATGTACATGAATTTAGTTACAAGTTTAACGTTTCTTTTACTAGTGAGAAGTGTATGCAGAATGAGCATCTTATGTTATTCTTACTGAATGACTTTCAGGATTAACAACAGTAACAGCATAGTTAAGAGTTGCAGTGTCTTCCACTGCGAGATCTATTTGAAACTAATGACTGACCTGGCGGTCTAGTGGTTAGGGATAGTGACAGCTAGGACGGAGGTGGTGAGTTCAATTCCCACCTAGAACAAATATTTATGTGATGAACACGAGTATTATTCTGGGCGTAATTCTATATATTTATGTTGTATGTATTTAAAAATATAATATAATATAAGCTTATTGGTTATCTTTTGTGCAGGATTTGTCTTGTTTGAGATCAGTAAGTTAAAAAATAAATTAACTTTGCTTTATCGGCCATTAAACATTCTCTCTTGCTTTCAAAGCAGTGTGAAATCCAACCTTCTGTTTGATTAATAAAAGATAAACTTATTTAATCAGACGATGCAGTATGTTGGATTTCACACTGCTTGCACCTGTCTCTATCCCGCGGCTGGACTAAGCTTAGGTTTATGATGAGTGGGATTATTAAGTTCAATTGCAGTTATCCCACCACTAGAATTTCTATTTAATAATATGTAGGCAAGGCTTTTACTTAATATACTTAGTCAACCGTGAGTAACTTACCCCAGTACAGTGAATTAATGCTAATTAGTAAGGAAGCTAGACTCAGAAAGGTAATAATCCTGATTGGTTAAGCAAGCCCCTTAACCACTTAAACCTAATTAGGACTACTAACTCCAGTTAGCGTAAAAATGTTTCTTTCATTAAAATTAAATCCTTTCGTCGTTCTCACACTTCCTGAAGGTTGACTGGGAGAGAATGCTTTTAGCATTAAGTCCACCTTTGTTTTTTCTATGGTGCAAAATGGCGCAAAATAAAATTAAAAAAAAAACCTCGCCATATATGATCTCCCTAAATCTTCAAGAGTAGCCACGTTTTAGATTGAATTACGGACTATGTTTTTCATTTTCTAGAAGTCTATACATGTGAGAGAGTGACAATTTGAGTGGCCTCGTATGCTTATTCCATTAAAAATCTGTGTGTCCTGTTTATCATAACCGCTACGAGCTCAAGATTAGTTGGCGTCAAAGTTTAAATGCAAAATAGTTATTTAGGTAGCGTTACTTTGGGCCCTGGGAAACATGCTTTGAATTTCAAATCGCGATAGTCACTTTCAACTTTTGCACAAAAGCTGAGCGTTCTGCTTGCTTTCTATTTATGCACATACTTAATTTATTCAGAACCATTGATAAGGATTTCATTACGTGTCAAGATACGTCTTTGTTAACTTCAGAAAGATAACTCCGCACTTGACTAGCATCCTCTGGTTTTTTTTCTATGATTTAGCCTAACGAAGAAGAAGGCAGCCCACCTGATGGAAAGTGGTCCCCGCCGCCTATGGACATTTGCAACACCAGATCGCCAATGCTCGCTGCCTTTGAACTGAAAAAGGACGGGATGGGATATAAAGGATGGGAAGGGTGGGAAGAGGGAATCTTGCTCTCAGGCGCACTACCAGAACACGACAAGTCGCTATTGACGGTAGACTCCGACCTGAAAGTGGTCGCTAGCCAGTCACACGATGGGAGCTTACCATCTTGAACCTTGGTTTGGATTACGTGTAGCTTTGTTTTGTTCCCGTCTTTTGGTACTACTTGTTTCGTCCGTCATCAGCTCATTAATGTTCCATAGTCGGATATAAGCATATAAACCATACTAATATTATAAATGCGAACGTGTCTGTCTGTCTCTCTGTCTGTTACGCTTTCACGAATAAACTGCTGCTCCGTATTTAATGACATTTAGTATGGATATAGTTTGAAGTATGTTGATCTACCCCTATGAGAGTGAAGTGGGAGTTGAATTATACTATGAAGTTACACTTTAACGGGGTAACTAGTGTCTAATATTTTTGTATCAATTCCAAGAAAGCGAAGAATAACGTTGGACAGGAAATTCGTGATAAAGTTAGCAATTTGTCTACATTGATACGACAGCTCGGACCGGGTGTCGAGATGTATGTCGCTTTGGGAATTAGGAAGTAGCAAAAACGAAACGGGAAACATGGCAGTTAGTAGCGGAAAAACCCAACCAAACCAGACGGTTTCACGTACGTCGTACGTGAAAACTTTTTTGTTAGTTATGTTATTTTTGTAAAATATTTTGTTACTTCATTTATTATGACATTGTGTCTATATTGAGTGTTGTATATTGAAGTATTTGTTGCAAGTATATCAATGTATCCTTTGTTATTTTTAAGTCTAACGAAGAAGTAGGTGGGCCACCTGAAAGTAAGTGGTCACCGCCGCCTACGGACAATGCTACGTCGGCTGTGAAGGAGAATAATTCTGTTTTGAAAACCCCCATATCATAGCGCACGGGGAATACTTTGGAAGGAAGCTGAAGCTCATCTTGCACGTAGGTTAGAAGGAGCGTGCAAAGGGGACCGTGGATGACCGCCAAGTTTCCAGTTGATACAGATGAAACCTCGTTCGTCGGCGAGTGGTGCGATAGAGGTAGGCACTCGGATCGGATAGTTCCTCGGAGCACTCACCATTGTAGAGTAGGTAGACGATGTCTCTTTGTTTGTAATGATGTAATGTAATAGATGTTAAGTGAAAGTTTGCACCAAGAAACTAAATAAACTGTTTTCGGTTATTTTGTTAATCACTCAGTTAATTGTAGAGCAATGGTGGCAACCATTGCTTTTTTCTTTTCGTAAATTAGGTAGAGTTGATTAGCAATTCAATGTCCATTTTCCTGGTTGGATAGAGTACTTTAAAAAGATATTATTATTAGTAGTATTAGTATTGAAATTTACAGGAATATGCAGTTTGTCTTATAACAATGCGACAACGCGGAAACATCACCCGTCGATGACGTCTTTCGACGCTTTGGGATTTGCTGGAAGCGGAGAAAATGTCACAATGAAATGTTTCTGTCACGGAATTTATTTAAAGAAAAATAAATACATTTCAGCATAATTTTGTGTTCAGTATAGCTATGATGTGATGTGAAAAACAAAATGATGTATTAGCCGAACGAGGAGGCAGACGAGATACCCGATGTTATTGTTATTGGGAATACAGGCCTCGTTATGTGTTTGCAGCACGATTGCTTGTTTTCATTTCTTGTTCATTGTGCATCCCACTAGAACACTAGTCAATTCTTAAGTCTGTCGTTAAGTGTTTATATATCTTTCTCTTAACTTCTTTTCAGTGTGTTATAAACCTAAAACTTAAAATAACGCTAAAACGTAAAGTGCTCGTCTACATATCACGAATCGGACTTCTAAGTCTTGAGCGCCTTTGCTCGACTTTCTTGCAAATTCACAGAAAATGTCACCAAAGTAACTCACTTTCAGGGATATTCCCAATGCGGGAACATCCGCATTCAGTTCGGATGCGAGTTCGCGCCTCGTAAATAATATTTTCATAATACTTCAGTAACTCTTTTACGCTTATCCGTTTCTCCTATTCGGTACTTCGTTTTGTATATTTTTCGATTATAAATCATATGCTATACGCAAAATGTTTATTTTAGGAACATCTGCAAAGAATTATATATAAAGCAGTGCCGCCTAAAATCAGTAGCTTGATTTAACACATAGGTCATTTTAGTAATACATTTTTCCAGTTTTGTCATTTATTTATGATAATATTAATTCCTAATATCTCCGCTAAACATATACATTTCTTAACATGTGAATGATGATTTTGTCATAAACATAATTATAAACAGGATTTTAATTATCAAAGTCTAAAAATATATGGCCCTACATAAGGATGTATCTTTCTTTTAACTTTAATCAAATCAAGATCGTTTATTTGCACAGATATGGGTACATTATAAGGTCTATAATTTTATTTAGTTTATTAAAGTTCATAATTTAACATTCGTTTATTTAAAGTTTTTAAACATCATTGACTTAATTAATCATCATCATTTAACCGCATTTCCAAACTATGATGCTGCTTGCTACCAACCTTCACTTTACATTGTCTCGCCTCTTCACCTACTTACGAAGCCCCGCTTGAGTCACTTGACAGATTTGTACAAGATATTTTTGTATCAAATATTTAATAGCGACAGCGGTCACCTATCTAGTCTATCGCACTGAAGATCCACTGTTTGAACTCCTACCAGACAGAGAACTTAATGAGTTTAGCTTTCTCATCCAAACACATGTAAGTTCAAGTCTGAGCAGTGAGTACCTGTTGTGTGTCATACATAAATAAAGTGTAGTGTAAGGTTGTGAACTCTCCGTTAAATGAATTTTCTAAACTAGTAAACTTATTAATCGAAATTCAACAATAATATTGTCCGATCATACTTCATGGTCTTTGGTATGAATGAAAGTATGAAACATTTAAAAGTAGAATGTGTGTTTTTCGTCTGTATTATTAAGTTTGTTCGGAGTTCATGACCATTTAAAAAAAAAATGATACCACTAAAGCACAATAGGTACCAAGCAAAAGTAGAAAGGAAAACATTGATTTATTGATTATAATATAACAATACCAGCGTAATAGCAATTTTACTATTGCAGCCTAAGAAGCAAAAGCGTCATTACATCCTTATTGTAAATACTTCATTCCAGAAACAGGGAGTAAGTGCGAAACGAGGATTCCGTGGGAGTCCTTATCCGGGATTAAGGACGCCCATAAAACACGCTAAGCCACTGGTGAGACTGTGCAAACAACATTCCAGGGTACTGATATTATTTACAACGCAATACAAGATACAGAACATAATTTAATTTTTCGAGGTCGGTAGCCAAATAGTTGCAAATGTGACTTAAAACTTCGTGTGTACGTCGGTCCGTCTGTCTTTAAGCTAATATTTACGTAATCCCTCGTTAACATGTTGCCGAAATTTTAATGAAGGATTACCTACCATACTATCTTTTAAGTAACCTGTACGCAAATACTAACAAAAAAGTTGTAAATTGTATGTGTATGTGTGTGTGTTTATGTGTGTGTGTATGTGTATGCGTATGTTTGTTATTCGTGGCAGGCTCGGTGTGCCGTTCATTTTCCGCATCCCGCCAAAAATGTGACATTATCTTACGGTTTCCCCGCTGCCATAGACACGACGGTCCGCCAGAGTGACTTTGGCCATCTCAAATCATTCTATTGGAGTTGCCAGTAGGAAAGAAATCAGTATGGCTACGATTATTTTATATGTAGACGACATATAAAATAATCGGCAATCAAAACCTACTACAAAACTTACTACAAATATTGTACACATTGAATTTGTTCCGTAAATTTGTTAAATCCATCGGAATTAAGTAATTGATTTTGTGAATTGTATATTAGGCAATTGTTGTATAGAACAATCGTTATTAATATGATAATTGTTAACGCATTCACACAATTATCTCTACATGTGGTTAGTTAGAGCTATAACAGTTGAAATTAATTAATCTATCTGTGTCGCTAAATTAATAAACAAACATTGATTATACTACATACACTATAGTAATTGTCGCCCAGTGGTCGAAATTTGGTCAGTATACAAATATGTATATTAATTTTACCTATTCTGTAACATATAGTAATAATAATTGGGCAAGTCAATGCAAATTGCTGCTACACCATTTACCTTTTGCAACAGACTTACATATTATATTATTGTAAGATTTGTAAGTTAATTAGATCCATACTAATATTATAAATTAAACGAAAGTAACTGTCTGTCTGTCCTATCTATTACGCCTTCGCGGGAAAACTGTTGCACCGAATATAATGGAATTTAATACAGAGGTGGTTTTAAGTATAGGGATGAGCGTAGGCTACTTTTTTTCAAAATCGACCCCTATTGGGGTAAAGTGGGGGAAGGCGAAGCCGCAGGCAGAAAGCTAGTGCGGTAATAGCACTTAATAAAACGTAAATATCTATTTTCATATTTTGTGCCAATATAATTATTAGAATGTGTTATTATGTAATCACTAGCTGTGCCCCGCGGTTTGAGAAAAGTCCTAAATTTTCCCATTTTGCAATATTTTTTATTGATGTTGCGCTCCTGTTGGTCGTAGCGTGGATGTTAATTGTAGCTTGTAGCTTTTTCAATTTAAATCAATAGTTCCTGAGATTAGCGCGTTCAAGCAACTGCACATACTCTTCAGCTTTATAATATTAGTATAGATTAATAGATTACCTTTATTTTCTTATGTTTGCAGCTATACAAAGAAATAAAGATATTTTTGTTTCATTTTATTTCTCACACAAAAAATTAAAAAAAAATGCAAAATGACTTCTAAGCAATGCAGGTAATTAAATCTTTAGTAGACAAAGGAAATGTAGTACTAATGACTAAGAGTCCAGAGACCACATTTGGACGATTTTTAAATCAATATTCAACAAATAAAAAAAAACTCATTCCAGCTATAAAAATAGATATGAAAATGTTGATTGCATTATAATTAATGATGCAATGAAGAATTAATTTCTTTGACGGATGGAATGGATAAAAA
Organism: Hyalothyrus neleus pemphigargyra; assembly: GCA_018250315.1. Lineage (NCBI taxonomy): Eukaryota > Metazoa > Arthropoda > Insecta > Lepidoptera > Hesperiidae > Hyalothyrus > Hyalothyrus neleus. Next base: position 2,714 of record DWNK01000826.1, on the reverse strand, counting down.
AGAACATCCTTATTATTACTTTTTCAGTAATCTTAACGAAAATTCGCTTTCCCACGAAGTTATTAAACTTTTGTAATGATCTTCCTTCCGAATTCAGAGATCATAAGGTTCAAATTAATGATAGTCCAGTGGTGAAATTTTGTCCCATTCTGATGTTGTATTCCTAAACGAATGATAATATTATATGCCCATTCGCGGTACTAATTATTACTTGGGCAATGATAGTAGAAGAAAGGAATGAAAATTAATGCATAAGTTTTAGCGTTAATTATTTGTGAAGAATAAATATTTATTGCATTTTATATTAAATGTAAACGTTACTAAAAATAATTAAGTTGACATAATTTTTATTTTTACGGTCGCTCATTAAATGCAGATCCCTTTGACCCGTAAACCAAGACAAGTGGAATGTCCGGCCGTTTCAACGCATTATCTGGCATTCAACCGTGAATCGCTTTGCAAGCCTTAAATACCGCTAGGTACGCTGTATTTCATTATAGTACAAAGCGTTATATGAAATTCTAAATTAATTTTGTATCAAATCCTGAACAGTGTGCAATAACGGCGTTTTATAATTGTTTGGATAGCATTGGCATAAACAAATATGAGTACTCTGTTTTGTTTCTAAATTTGGTTTCATTGTGTACTAAATGCTTTGTACAGAGATATAAATATCAGATTTTGGTTTAATATTAGTCAACCGGATAAAATCATGATAAGTAATTTGTACAAAATATGTATATGCAAGAGTAACCACGCCGTAACTTTTTGTGTCAACGTGTTTTAATATTTTTTTCATACACATGCTTTTCTTTAATAATAGAGGATTCACAGAAAATTGGTTAAAAGCAATATTTATCTAAACTACTCTGAGGATATCGTTCATATTTATTCACTAGTAAAAAGTTGCCCTTAAACCAAACTAAAGATAGTAATTAATTTAACACAGTTTCCGTTTTAAAACTTTCGCTCATTAAATGCAGTATAGATAGATCCCTTTGACCCGTTAACCAAGACAAGTGGAATGTCCGGAGCTTTCAACGCGTTATCTGGCATTCAACCGTGAATCGCTTTGCAAGCCTTAAATACCGCTGAGTACGCTGTATTTCATTGTAGTACAAAGCGATATGTGAAATTCTAAATTAATTTTGTATCAAATCCTGAACAGCGTGCAATAATGGAGTTAATGGTTTTATAATTGTTTGGATGGCATTGGCATAAGCAAATAGGAGTGCGCCTGTTTTGTTTCTAAATTTGGTTTAAATTGAGTGCGAAACGCTTTGTTTAGAAAGAGAGGTATACGTAAATTATGTTTAGGTTACACTAGTCGTTACTACACATACATATTTTATGCTCATTTACTATATTTTATTTTATGTCTCAGAGAAAGAGAAACAGGAGCATATTGACCTTATTTTTTTTGACTATGACCATTAAAGGCTTATCTATTTTTTAATTTTTTAAGTATTTTGTCTAATCAAAGACCACGAAAACTAATATTTAAGGACCTGTTAAATGGCATTTCGGTAAGGTTCGCGAAATTTTTGTTTGTTATTTTTGTTATTCATAGGTTATAATCTCAACTTCCTTGGCAGCGCTGTAATGTTGTAAAAATAACGTATTCGTCATAACCAATGTTCACTCAGTGTCCAAAGTCCATACAAATATGACTAAACAAGGAACGTAATCGAAAATGTCTCTGGAGCACAGTGCCAAATTAATTATGAGCAAAGTTTGGGTCATTAAGTGGTAAAATTTAGGAACTAGATTTAGACTGGGTCTCTACTACGCTTGCAAGTATTTCTGCGAAGTTACACCAATTACTACGTGGCTTTGACCGTGGATCTCTACATATATGCATATACAGCTTCTATAATTGAACGTGTGACATATTCGATGACATAATAATTGATGGTTTAATAAACAAATAAAGAAAAATAATTAATAATTAATCAAATAACAAAAATGTGTACGCGGTAGAACAAATCGCAGAGCGGGCAGCACTATCTTGAAGTCTTATGTTATCGCATGGCGGGCGGGGCAAACAACGCGCTTAATCAGTGATGGCTTATAAATCACACGTATCCACATTTACTATTAAACTGGATAAGAAATGAGTAACTTTCTTGCCAATTTTTTTTGCAACTGATAAAGTGATATAAGACAAAAAATATACATACGATATACATATAACCTACATCGATATAAATTAAGAAATTTGGGAGACATCTAATAATACCATCTATTATAACACTAAGAACGAATATTAGCTTAGTGTCCATATACAAGAGACTGCTAAACAACAATAATTGTGGATGTCCCTGGGGCGCGCTGCCAAATTAATTGTGAGCAAAGTTTTGGGTCATTAAGTGACATAATTTAGGTGCTAGCTTCCAGGGTTAGTGCTTAGTACTACAGTCGAAATTATCATTGAGACGTCACACTCGTTAGGATGTGGCTATGACACGTATGATGTTAACCAAACTTGTATAATTTATCGTAAAATTTAATGGACGAAATAGCCTACAACATTAAAAGGTCAATAGAAACTTGCAATCGTGTATACAAATATGGCTGACACCCGATTTTATGATCTTAATGATGAGACATAATTAAATGAAGGGTCTCTTTATGACACAAAAATGATATATAAATCTCTAATATAAAAATAAGTCGGATTTTTCTTCCTGACGCTATAACTCCAGAACGCACGA
>DWNK01000825.1:0-10523 GCA_018250315.1 Hyalothyrus neleus pemphigargyra | reverse complement strand
GGTAAATATGGCGATTTAAATAATTTTGTAGACCTAATAATGTACCCATATTTGTGCAAATAAACGATTTTGATTTTAATCCTACTTCATATGTTCGAACACACGAAGTAGGATTATAATAATACTGATTAGGACATGGCAGTAACCCACCCGGATTTTTTTAATGGGGACCTCATAGACAATAAAATATTAGCACGTAGTAGTAGTAGTGTCAGTGAACCCGACGCAGGGAACCATAGACACGACATAAAGAAGTTACATCAACATCCTGGTAAGATGTAAACGAAAAATTACGCGAAGTAATTGTTCGCTATATTATTATTTATATTGAATTGCGGTTTCCAACCAAAATTGACTCGTCTCTCAATGATATAGGAAGTATGACTACAATAACTTTCTAATCACGAGTAATCCGATGAAGCAAGTACAAATATTACACCTAGTTTACGCCCGGTATTCGCAATTGGAATTACTGTGAAATATAAACGCAGAATTAAAATTATAACGGGGAAAATGTAAAAGAAATAGTTTATAGAAAATCTACGAAGAATATAGTGTAATTGATTTTAAAATTCTCCACACTGTTCGCTTGATTTTTTGTTGTTAGTAATCTTACTAGTTTATTAATATTATAAATGCGAAAGTTTCTTTGGATGGATGTTTGTAAAACTGCCGAATGGATATAGATGAAATTTTTCACACACGTAGTTTATAACCTGAATTAACGTATACTTCTATGTCGTTCAACGCGAGCGAAACCGCGAACAGAAATTAGTTGGAAATTTGTACCTACATGTTCTAAGGTACTTGTTAAAAGTATTAATTTGCATTGTAAAAAAATATAAAAAATGATAAGGAATAAGAAAAGAAGCTTTAACAAGAAGAAATGATACCGGCTTTTTCAAATGAAAATAAAAAAACAAAAATTACGCAATAAAAACGCTAAAGTATTTGCTAATTTCGAAAGTACAAACAAGACGTATAGCGTCAAGAATGAATATCTCTATGGTTTTAACTAAACATGTGAGTATCGTCATCGTGGTCTTGCAGCGCGATGGTTGCCTTTAACAAAATAAACAAATGTGGATGTACTTGCGCGTCGTTTGCAATAACGAGCTTTTTGCCGAACGTGTAGCGATCTCCCTGAACGAATGGTAGGTACTATTATGGCTCAGAAAGTAAGAGCGTCTCGTGAGAAACCGACGTCATTCAAACAATGACCCGAGGAATGTTCTGATGGCATAGGGTTGTCTGCTTACTGCAATATGATACATGAGTGATAAGACTTGTCGAGTTCGTCTAAACAAGTTCCTCAGGTATCACCGCCCTCAAAATCTGTTGTACTAGTCTTTCGGTTAGAGAGTCGGTTTATGTTTTAAGACAGCCTTGCCTTCACATCCCAGCACACTCGTAAGGAGTCTTTACCAGTTGCATCGCAATAATCGTCACAGATAAGTCTTAAACCTTGCTTGAAATATGCGAATGTCTATGACTGAGATGACTGATAACGTAGTAACTTAACTTCACGTAGTACATATTCGTTTGCTGTTTATTTACCACAGACTTTAACATTAGAAAAGGACTTTATCCATAGCGATTAGAGTAGTTGCGTGAACCGCGATCACCTTTCACATCATTGGTAACAATTGTCGACGGTTGTTGTAATAGTAACATGGATGAACCATATTAGTTTTATTTAACTTGAGGACATTTTAGTATAGATAATCTGTATTACAAAACATGTTATGTTGATATACATATGTAGGTGTAGCTGTGGTCTTATTTTATGACCACAGCTAAGAGTCAATTATTAACCTTTATATTATGGCTCGTGTGGGAGTGTTCGAGTGGGGAGAGATTGCGATTCGATTCCTATCTAGGTGAGTATGAGTTTAGATAAGACTTTTTTTAGGCTTTTGTTTATTTTTTGGTATACTAGTGTGGGGCTATAAGTAGAATATATTATATTCTATATGCCATATTAAAATAAGTCTCTCTTCGAAGTTAAAAATTTGGTCAATTTTGAATTAGTTATGTAAGAGAATTGATACAGTGTAACAGAGCATAATTTTTTTCAATTTTATAAAAAAAACATCGAACTTTTTAATCCTGCTATAATAAATATATTTGGACAACTCACACGCGGCCATCTGATCCCAAACTAGGCAGAGCTTGTGCTATGGTAATCAGACAACTGATAAACATACATATATATTTCTAAATACATATTTATATAGATAAATGTAATGTAAGAGAGGATTATAGGCAATTTTATTAAAGAACATTGAACTTGTCAACCCTGGTGAATGAGATCGAGTCTGGAATCCCTATAATACAGTGTAACAGAGCATCGTAGGCAATTTTATAAAAAAAACATGCATGAGATTACCTCGATGACATAGAAACGTACAGCACAAGAATAGAGCGAGATAAGATTGAATCATCAGCGAAATTGTTGCATTGTCTTGTGTGAAATTCCTATGGTTTTTGTATCTTTGTCACTAGGATAGTAAAAAAAACATATCTCCTTTTGTTGACGGCAATTAACAAATAACATGTTATTATAGAAATTTAAAACCATTCACGATATATTTGTATAGATAGAGGCTCATAATTTTATTAAAGATCTTAGATCATTACTTTAATATCGTCAGTCATTGATCTCAAGAGCAATTATGCAACGTCAATCAGAACTGTTTTAATAAATTTCTATATGAAATCTATCAAATTTGGTATAACAAAAAAATTGCTTTAAAATATCCATTCATAGTTTTTGATAGATTTCATTATAGAAACTTACAGTTTCGATGGACGTTACGCAATAGCCCCATTGATAAAAAGACAAGCCTCAGAGCATTTTTGATGCAGTGCCTGAGAGCGGATTTTAGTTCCATAGAGTACAAATTGTTACATATTAAAATGTTTGCAGTAGCACTTTGAAACAGCTACAACAAATTGCTATTTTGTAATTATCATAAAAAACAAAAACATCTTTATGAAAAATAATAATACATATTTTGGTAAAATTTTAATTAATTGTTTAACGTAAGTATATGAAGAAATGTCATGAATATACAAGAAAAAATTGCATAACTGCCACTTTTTATTAAATATGACCTCAACGTAATTTTATGTAAATAATTATCTTACAGTAAAAGAAAGTAACAAAGTTGCATATCTTAATATTAAGTACCGTACATTAAAAACTCGTAACATTAAATGCCCGTAAGTATAAGTTACTTATTGATAAAGATCACGATTTTACTATCATACGTACTTACATTTATAGCATAGTGGTTAAGAATTGCGGTCTTACTGGTTCGCGTTCGAATCACAGGCACCTCCGACTTTTCTAAATCATGGGAACACTGAAGGAAAACATCGTGAGAAAAAACACACCTGCAAGTTCTATAAAAAGTTGTCAAAGGTGTGAGAACACTACAAAACCGCACTTGGCCAGCGCGGTGAACTGTGACCTAATCCGTTTCGCCTGAGCCCAGCAGTGGGACACTAATGGGCTGATGATGACGTACCTACGTCAAATCAATGACAAGTAACATTACCGAATACCGCATCCGTTATAAGTCGCAAAATGTGCAGATTCATACGGCGCGCTACTATATTTTTGTTTGCAAATGTTGCATAACGAATAACTTAGCGAGGTGCCGTTAGAAAACGGATGGAGAGAAATACCAACGAGCAAGTGGGCGTGAAAATTGAAATTGTCTACGATACGCCGACGACGCGGAAGAGTCGCGTTCGGTAAAAAACCGGCCAAGTGCGAATCGAACTCGCACGTCGAGGGTTCCGTATCACTGAACAATATAAAAAAAATAAGTACACCAATATTGTATGTGAGGTGCGGTACAACATCCTTTTCTTGTAACATTTCACCACACTAATAAATACTAAACCGAAGATAGTGTTATTCATTATTTATTTTGATAGTGTTATTCATTTTATGTTATTCATTGATATAATTTTGAGTTTATAAATTTTATTATTATTTAGCAGAGACCCAAGACAATGTGACAAGTCAAATCAAATGTCAATCGCGTTTGGTTTTTGCTTGATACTTAAAGTTTATGCCCTTAAAATGTTAACATTATTTAATTTCATATTTTTGTTATTATTATTTGTTCTTATAGCTGTCACAGTGATGTGCACAGTGTAAATTTTAAATTTCTACTTATTACGGTTCATAAGGTTCATAAGGTTCATAAGGTGGAAGACAGATGGACGGACGGACTCGTCTGTCTCAGGGTTCTACCGGGACAGACACCGGAGATTCTGTAATAGAGTTCATAGAGTTCCGTTGGAACCCTTTGGGTACGGAGCCCTAAAAATGTTTGTCAACCGTGCGTTTGCAGGGAAATCGCGTTGCGTTTTACAACCGAGCGTATGAGTTTTATTGTTAAATGAATTCCGGCATTTCTTTAGAATTTATCTTTCTTATACAATTTTCTGCTGCTCAGCATCCTCTGTAATGATGATGCTAATGTTTTGTTACTTATTATTCAAGAAGAGTTATTTTCTTGTTTAGAGGAAATGATCCCGGAAGCTACTTTTGCCAGCCGTTGTTATTTCGTCGCGGTTTTTCGTTTTACATGTTTAGTCGTCTTATCTGGTTTAAAATTACTATTATTTTTATACGTAAAAAAATATGCCGTAATTTTAAACTCAGTGGATATCATCGATCTTTGGTTTTCTTATATAATCTTAATCATGAGGGAGATTGCTTATCTATTGTCAGCATTTGGGACGACAGAGATGGCGTGCAACTTCATCTTTAAGGCGATATATTTTTAACGAGCTTATATTAGCTTCACCTGTTTCTATGTAACTCTATTTATGTACTGTACTAATATCTATGTAACTGAACCTAGCGACGTAATTTTCAGAGGCTTGGACACGTTACACGTGTATCAAGAAGGACGCATCCAGGAAGTGGCGGACCTCTTCGATGGCTTTTCGGTCATTTGGTTTGTTTTAACGATTCCGACGTTGACGTTGGTAGTAAAGGCCAGATTCCCATTATAGATAAAATTGGTAAAAAAATAAAAAATAAACTCAAAGATTAATATGTAAAAAATGATTACAAATTGAGTCACAAAATAATATGAATTAGGTGTATTTATACTTCACACACTTTTGAGAAAATTTTATACAGCTTATTCTTAATCACTTGATTGTCACTGCATCTTATGTATTTTGTATTGATGTTCTATGTTTGGTATAATTTGTGAGTGAGTAAATTGGCTGTGACGGACAGATACGTTACAATTACGATTATTAATGAGATATTCTGAACACTTAAGTGTCTGATTTATGATCGAATAGTAAAGTATTATAAACGTCATTTTATTTATTAGCCTATAATGATAATAAAATTCGCGTTTACGGACGACGGAAACATTCCGGCTGGGAGGCGGCGCGACGCGTTTCTGCATTCCGTTTCACATAATATGATCATTGATCGGACAATCTTACTACACATGGAAATCTTGATGGTACTTCGAAATAAGACACGCTACATTCCTCCACTGAACAATATAGCCCAGCGGTATGAATTTCTATAGCTAATAATTAGACAAAAACTAACATCTGAACAGTTCTTATCAACAAGAGTAGGACAAGCACAAAACCTGTTTTTAAATGAAAAAAAGAACGCTTACGTATCGGTACATGGGTTTGAGGGTTATGGTGCCAGATCCCATAATGTACTAAAATAATATTCTAATGTGTAATTACATGTTCTGATGTGTAATCTGAACAGTTGTATCAGCAATCCAGTGATCGACCTCATTGCTTTAGCTATGTACAGATAAACTTTATTATATTAATGTGTGTTACCTACTTTTACGCAAGTCTCCATTTACGGTAAAGCTTCTATGTTTTATGTAAAAGGTATTTTTTAAGCGTGCTTTAAGTTCAGTAAAGGCTCTTAGTATGGAGCCAGTCTTCCATTCGGACGCATCGAGCAGTGCCGCGCCAACGTGAGCGCCCGTACTCACTTTCACGATAACAAATAAAAAAGGGGGAAATTAACACGAGAAATCTTGATTTTTCTCCACTCGTTGACTAGTAATATAATTGCCGTCGTCTAGTATACCAACTGTTTACAGCCGCGATACCAACTGTTTACAAATAAATGATTATGATGTGGGAATAAATCTACCGATTGTTCGGTTCAAATCGAGTTTCGTTGCAACTACCAGTGCATGTGCGATTTTTACGGATTTCGTCTCTGAATCTTCGTTTCTTTCTTATTCTATATTTCTATATCTACTTCAAAATAGGAAAACTGTGAAGTCTATCCCGTGATTTGTTAGTTTAAAGTGCTTCTTCTGTGGACGAACTGAGTGCGGCTTGAGAACATTTTTTTGGTATAATATGGGTATTATTTGGAAAACCATGCCTTTGCTCAGCACGCTAGCTGCCCTGGTGATAATTGTGCATTCTGCTGAGGAGGACTTTGAGCCTGATTACCGGGACCTCCGTCCAAGGCGTATGGAAACTGCTACGCCCAGTTATGGACAGGTATGTAACACATTTCATTAATTCATTGATAATTTAAACTGTGTTAAGCACAACTGGGCATTATTTGATTTAATATTAGTATAAAAATAAATTTACTTATAAAAATAATACTTTAAAGCATCTCAGATATATAGAAAAATCTGATACACCGCCGTCTGTCCGTCTGTCACAGGACTGTGTCTTCTGAACCGTAATAGGTTGACACTTGAAATTTTCAGAGTATGTATTACTATAAATAATAAGAACTTCAAATAATAAAAAAATTAAATACAGTTATATATTGAAGGGGTCTCCCATACAACACATGTGTTTTTTCAGGCTTTTTATTAATATGGTACGGAATCCTTCATGTGAGAGTCCGATTAGCACTTGGTTTTTTTAATGTCCTAACTCATGATGTAAAAAATTATCAATATGAAACTGTTGATCGTATGCCAGAACCTGGTTCAAAACATGTAAGTTAAGTTATCGTAACGTGCTACATAATAGGCAATTAAACGTTTTCTTTTTAAGGAGAGGAATGAAGTTCCATTGAACTTGTTGCTAAAAATGAACACAAAATGATTAATGGGGCCAGTCGAATCGACAAATGTGATTTATTGCTAACTTTTTTTAGTATACCTGTGGTTGTATCGCGATCATTCAAACCTAAATGATAATGATTACGTGAAAGCGAGAACGTAATTCCAATAAATTACCTACTTATATCACCCGTGTCAATAAACTGGTTTTCAATAAAACCTCGGGTTCAAAAATAGTAAGACCCGAATGGGACCTGAGCGGCAGCCTACATTTTAGGATTTCTATTGAAATAAATTACGGATAAACATTTGCAACACCAGAGGAGTGGATATATGCTAAGCCGGATTTGTAGGGAAAATGAATAGGATGGGATATGGAAGAACGGGAGAGTGGGGAGAGGGACTCTGGCTCTCAGGCATACTACTTCAACACGATAAGGTTTATTATACCAATAGACGTAAACGTAGCAACGATTAGGGCCCAATTTTCAACTGTATCTATCATTAGCAACTATCAATGTTATTTGCATGGCAACAATTAATATTTTGGTGAGATTCTAGAACTCCTCCTTACTACGCCAATGCCAATAGGCCTATTGCAAACAAACACTGAGAACAAATAGCCTATTGTTTTGGCTTTGTTAAAAAACATCAAACAAGTTTATAAACGTGAAAATTGCTGCAATTGATATCGTTACATAAAATGACCATTTAACGCTAAATTCCAGATTCCGAAAGTAGTCATATAGCCCATATGACTACTTTTGCTATATAAAAATATGGTAGAAAAGGCTATGGACGCTAACCAGTCAGGTCACACGATTGGAACTTACCACCAAGGGAGTGGAGTTGGAATGTGTTAAGTCAGATACAGTTATAATTGCGGAACACTCATTTACTAGACTAGCCGGTTGGTCTAGTAGTTAAGGTGGTGAAACCGAGTACTGCACCGAGGGTCGTGGGTTTTCGTGGGTCGATTCCCAACCAGAACAAATATTTGTGTGATGCGCACTAAAGTAGCCTATGTTCATCGTCATATTTCAAACTGTCTCCATATTAAATGTCATTACAATCGGTCTAGCAGTGAAAGCAGGCCGTGAAAGCTTAACAGACAGACAGACAGAATTACTTTCGCATTATAATATCAGTATGAATGATGATTAATAACTTATGAGCTCTTAAAGAAGGCTTTACCGGTGAAGGAAAACATCGTGAGTAAACCCTACGAGTACACACCTACCTGTGAGTTCAACAAAGTTCTCAAAGGTGTGTGAATGGATCAATACATTTCTTCTGACATGAGACCTGTGCACAGCAGTGGGACAATGAAAGGTCAAACAACTAAACATAAAGATTTTATTCAATCATATATAGTTACGCGACTTTATATCGTTGTAAATCCCATAACCAAATATAATTAATGGGTTGGCATAAGTTTAAAACTAAAATAATGTTATTGACAATTAAATAACTTCAATGTAACAAAAGATGCAAGTTTCGAAAAAACGTACCTGTCGTGAATTTGAATTATAGCAATAACAGGAACTTCACTTGACAGCAGGATTATTATTCAATTAAATTCTCAAACTTCGTTCAAAACAAATATTTTAAGAAGTTTCATACTACTTCACTTAAATTCGTAGAAAAGTCCCTATTATCCTCACGAAGCCCGGTGTTTCCAGAGCGTCTTCAGAAACCTCTGTCGCTCGAACACAACGGGCTGAAAAAGGCAACGTGACGTAACGATGTACCTTCCTCCCTTTACCGTACGCTCCGTGCCTACTGTCACCGAAGATATTATACACGAATGGAAGCGTCTAAATTAATATTGAGCTGAAAACTTGAAAAAATTATGCAATAACGTTTTACCGTCGATTGTTGCGCCACCGAGCTTCGAACGAGCAAATGTCGACCTTCTTTTAAAACAAATAAGCGCCAAACCTAGTAGATTATCACGCGACAACATCAGTATTTGTATTTTTGACTGCTGTAACAGTGAGATATAGCAATCAGAAATACAGCAATCCGACTCCTTTCCATATGAAAAAGATTTGGTCATAGCTCGGTTTAATTGCGATTTTTATGTTTACCTACTGTTAAAGCAAATGATATTTAGTCTTTGTTTTTTAATATCCACACTTTAGAATAATCAGAATTGCGCACCCTGGATTTGCTATGACAAAATAGATACGTAATGCCGTGTTAAGTGTTAAGTGTTTCTCGTGGATTTTTCGTGGAATGGCATTCTGTATAACAGTGTCATTTCTTTAAATGCGTTCAGGTGCGTTACGAGAATGGTTTGAACCACGAACCATAAACCACGTTTAAGTTTTGACGTCACACGTTTTCGGCATGTCGCTTTTCTCTACCTGTCAATCTAGAGTTCTAGACGTACAATATCTTTGACTTCTACATGGGGAGTGGGCGCTGGTGAGTTGACCCGCGGCGCCTTCACATTGTTACGGACAGAGGAACACTGTAAAAACAATGACATCTATGGAGTCGACTCAAACTGAGTTTAAATAAAGAAAAATTTTTTTTTGTGTTCTAAACATTAAAAAAATAGTAAAAATAATATGACATGTATTAGCAATTCTGTTTAATATAAAAATTTGCGCTTATCAAAATTAAAACCTCACACCTAAAGCCTATTATTATTGGCAAAGCATAATGTTAAGTAACAAAACTTCTGAATATGTACCTATTTGTGTCATTAAGTTTATATAATTGCTTTTATGTTAAATTAGACTTTATTTAAATACACGACATCGTAACAATATTAAGCCATATTAATACAAATCGAATCAAATAGTTGTAACCTAACTTTAAATTGTATAAAAAGTGGATAACTAAAATGAAAAAAAACAATATAGGTAAACCCTCTCCACGCATTCCATATCCCAGTACAGACACATTCAAAGGGATCGCAAGGTTCTTGCGTCCCGCGCCACTTTCATTTCATATTTTATTTTATATTTTTATTTGTCCAACTATACTTTTATAACTATGACTAGACTCGGTTTTTTATGATGGTCCTCATATTTGTAGAGTTTTTTTGCATCAGCGTTTTGTGATGATACACATTTGGATCCATAAGGGCGTACTTAAAAATGATGAGTTTCTATAGCGAAAACTATGTATCTTAAGTGTTTTAGAAGACCGAGTCAACGAATATGAACGTTCATCAACTCATAACTGTCAATGTAAAGTATAAGTTAAAAAGGTTTTAAAAAACAGTAGGAACAAAGGAGCGTGCTCGGCTCAGCTGCCGTTATCACTGCTTTACAACCTCGGTCAACGATTTCTACAAATTTTCGATAAGTAAGAGTGTTAAGGCATAATTACCTCGTCGGTTAATTAATATTATGAATTATTATGAAGGAGTATTATTATGAATAAAATATCATGAACTGTGAAGACACTTGAAACAACACTTGACAAAAGTGTGTTCGTCTGCCATAG
>DWNK01000824.1:0-10526 GCA_018250315.1 Hyalothyrus neleus pemphigargyra | reverse complement strand
AGCCTATCAGTGGCAGTGTAAATAGCAGCTGGTGTGACATCAAGCGTAACATAATTAACCATTAAATTTGATGAAATTCATACCTGTAAAGTGGATTCTCCCATATTATTGCCATTACTATTTAATAAAGGCATATACGACAACTGAGAACTTGGTGGTGCGGGGAACAGACTCAATGGCATGTTGACATTCTGCTCTAATGGCAGGTCCAACTGTGCATTTAAATTAAATAAACAACAAAATTCTGAATTAAATTAGTTAAGTGTATTATTTATATACAAATTAATACAAATTGCCTAATAAGTTTTATTAACTTCACTAGGATCTTATCACTTAACTTAAGTCACTAATCACTATTAAAAATAACTTCCTGGCAACCGTCGGTGGTAAAAATAAGTGTTTCAGAGAATATACAAGTTTACAAAAGTATGTAAGTAATTTGATATTAGTGATTTATATAAAAAATTAAACAAGTAGTAGGTATCATGGCAAAGAAAATGTTGAAAGAGGATGGCGAAACTATGGAAAAGATAACAAAAATCTAAGAAAGGGCAGAAAAAATAAAAGCAATATTTATGAACATCAAAATGACCATTTAATGAAATGAAAAAAAACCCATTTAATTACATATGAAACGGAAATTAACAACACACTTAAGAGACAAGGTTAATTAACAAGAACTAAAAAAAATATTAGAATAAAACTAACATAAAACTCCTCTTTTCCCAAAATACGCAAAAATTAGCTTCTTGTTAATATATAGAAACTTATTTTTACCGTTATTTTTTATATTGAATTTAAATTGAAATTAAATCATAAATTGTTAATTTATTGAAAGTAGAGTTGTAAAAGTAAAAGTAAAAAAATATATGGAAAGGAATGTAAAGAGGAATTTAGATCTCTTCTTTAAAACGCAGATCTTCATGCATAGCATAGCATAGCTGATGAACTGTAACGACAAGGCATTTATGATGTTGCTGAAGAGAAACTTACGTATGAAATCAAAATGAAAAATAATAATCGGAATAGTATCATACATAAATAGAGGATAACATCACTACAGACGTAGACTACACGGTCTCTCCTTATTTATGTACACTGCAAGAAAAATAAAATAACAATAGAAATATTTATATAAGAAAATACGTAGTAGTCTATTCGTGAACACATTTTGTTTGTTTGTTTGTCGTTGAGCACACATTAATGATCAATGTAAGTCTTTCTCTCAAAAATTAACAAAACAAAATGATACTTACTGCAACTATTGATTTTAAGAGAGTTATGTATATTTTCAAAATTAATATTGCCAACATCTTGCTTTCATAAATTATCGCTACTACCAAATAAACAGATTTTATCGTCGGAGTAACGCCTTGTCCGATCTCGATGTGTGAAATTACTGAACCGATAGTCCATTAGTAAGACTTATATCGATAAATTTTCAACGAATAATTAAAATCCACAAATACAAGAATGAGAACATGATTTTAATTTTTCGACCATGTTAAGTAGGTAATAATTTTGTCGATAAAAATAATCTTAGTAACGAATCGTACTGACGTAACCTTCGAGGAAAACCATTTTTAATAATACCTTAATAACGTCACGTAATTCTATATATAATATATGTACATTTATTGTTGTTATCCTTAGAGAATAACTTTTATCATTTTGGAGTATCCACTTCACCACATTCATTAACTTCACATTGTAGAATCTCGTAATAGATACATACGCAAGTAATACGTAAGAAATGAAAAAAGGTAAGAATGTAAAAAGAGTTTATTTAATATCAGTTATCAGTTATAATAGGGCTACTCTTTCGTCTAATTGTATGTTTAACGCCGTTTCTAACGCATTCAGAGCATAATCATGAGTAAATTTTCTACACTGATTTTCAAAATAGGTCGTGATAGTAGGTAGAGACAATGACAATGCCTTGCTTACAATAGTATTTATCATTCCACCGGAATATCCGTTTAGCACTAAATCTTTCTTTAAATTAGTAAGTATGAGTTGTAATCTTTTTACCGCAGTTGCCAAATATTTCTCACGGCCTTCGGCTATATCATTTATTAATTTAGTCATTTCTCCATGTCTAAATTCATTATATAACATCAATTGACCTAATTCAAGTTCTGTCTCTGACGCTAGAGGTTTATCATTGTTATTCAAGAGTGTTCTTCCAATTTCAACTACGGTCTCACCAAGTGGTTTGTTAATGTTATGATATGAAATATACGATTTTAAAATCCTAAGCAATAAATTTATATTATCTTCTTCTTCGTAGATATTGGGTTTGTTCAGGATAATAGCGAGATCGTTTAAAATTTCTTCTAGTTTCTCACAATCAAGGTTTAAAATATCTTCGGCTTCATTTGGACTTCTAAAAACAAATGGCCTTTGTTGAATGGACTCTAACCAAGGAATTTGTTTGTTTACACCTGGTGTTTGTATATTTGAGTTATAATCAGAAAGTGGCGCTACAGGTATTAGACGATGTGACATATTTTCAAAACTTTCTCTATTCGGATTATAGCAGTTATTGAGTATACTATTTTTATTTAAATACTTGGAATATTCGAGAAGCCATTCTTTTAACACGGGTACTTTCGTTCGTTTAAGTCCAAGTTGTATGTCATTATTTAATTCGTTAATCTTTGGGACTATTCCCCTGATTCCGCCTTTAATATTTAATACTTGACCTTGATTTGCATAATTTGGATTTTGAAGAAACCATTCACTTAATCCAGGTGTTTGCGTTAGGGTAGATGGAATTTGAGCTACATTTCTATCCCGTGGTATATTATCAACATAAAGTATTTTATTTCTTGGCATCGTGAAAACTCGTAACCGCTTTCTTATTAGATCTTGATAGCCCCCGTTATTTTTTGCCGCTTGTTTTATAGGGTTTTCTTGTATAGTATTTGCGTATTTCTGAATTTCAAAAACCCTTCCACTTAACCCAGGGTCTTTTTTTGATTGAGATTCTAATTGAGCTAAAATTTTGGCACTCTGGGGTTCTCTTTTCATTGGGAGTTCACTTACTTTAATTCGAGATTTCATTGAATCGCTTTTTACTTTTTCAATAGATTTATCTTGTATATGTTTCGCATACGTCGGGTTGTCTAAAAGCCATTCTCTCAATCCAGGTTCATTCGTAGATTTAGATCTAAATTTATTTACATTATTGTCAGTATTTAGTACTTTACTTACTGAATCTAGATCTCCTTTATAACTTTTAATTACTTCTCCTGTAGATCTGTTTTGTATAAGATTTGCGTATTTCGCACTATTCAAAATATGTCTCTCTCTGAATCCAGTTTCATTATTTTGTGGAAATTCAAAGTTACTTATATTTTTGTCCTTTCTAAGTACTTTATTTATGGAACTTTGTCCGTCTTTTTTAATTTTGCTTGCTAGTTCTTTGCCTCTGTATTGTAAAAGATTTGCGTACGTCGGATTATTTAGAAGCCAGTTATCATATAGTGCAGGTTGATTGTCATTCATAAATTTGAATTGACCTATATTGTTATAATTGTTTAGAACTTTACTTATGGAACCTTTTCGGATTATTTTATTTTCATTTGATTGTAGATTAGCTCCGTTTTGTATAAGATATGCATAATTTGGATTATCAAGAGGCCATTGACTTATTCCAGGTTCATCCGTAAGTTGAGATCCGAATTGTTCTTCGCTATTTTCACTGCTGTTAATTACTTTATTCTCTAAATCTTGTATGTCTTCATTATTTATTTTTACCACTTTACCTTTAACTATGTCTTGCGCATGATTTTCATACTTTGGGTACTCAAGAATCCATTCTTTTGACCTCGGCACATTGACGATTCCAGGTCTAACGAATTTATTAATTTTCCAATACGCATTGTCATTTGTTGGATTATCATTTTCTGGGATTACAGTTATTCCTATTGGATCCACAAATTTATATATACCATGTTCGCCATCGGAATTGTCAGAATTAAGTGGAATTTGAAAAGGTGGTATCTTTATAGATGAATAATTTGGTATTTGTAAAGGTGTTTTATTTGGAACTTGGAAAGATGGTATCTGATAAAGAATTTCATTTTGTCCTTCGCCTTGTTTGATATAATTCTGAAATGAAATAAATAGAAATTAAACAAAAATCAAGCATTATAATTCTACATTTAAAACTCTTTCATTAGCTAAATTACTATTACCTGCCATTTCAGTGCATTTGTTAATCGTCTTTGATTTAACACGTCCTTGTATTTTACAAGATCTTTAAATAACTTCCTAACATTGCCGTTTTCTCCGAGCAATTGCACCCCCCATCGAACTTTAAGAAATTTGAGAAAATCAGTTACAACATCTCCAAAATTCGTTATCATATTCGATTTATCTGCTCCTTGATACAAAGATTTAAGTCGAGGCCTTTTGTTAAGATATCCTTTTACAAATTCATCGACCAACAAGGTCCAATATGTCAGATTTTTTTCAGTTGTTGAATCCAATTTCAATCTCATTTTATTTGCTGGATTACTCAACCGCTGTCTTAGTTTAAATAAAATATATTCACTTGAAGGTACATCACTTTCGAATATCGTCGATTCCACAGGTTTTTGGATGTCTGGTCCTGTTATATTATACTTAGGTAGATTATGTGGTAAGTACTCCACGGGACGGCCATAGATTTGAAAATGTAGGTTTTTTATTCCTATATCATTTCCTCCCCAATTCGGAGATTGAGTATATGTTTGATCCGCTACAACCGGCCGGTATAGATCGTTTTTCAAAGATGGGTAAATCCGATCATACCCTATATTGAGTCCATTGATATTATTCTGAATTGGATAATTATAATTATATTTGAAGCCATAGGGATATGTGTACAATTTTTTTACATAATTCGGCAAATACGATGGAAGTCGAACCTGAAAATATTTCTTTATATGTTTACGTGCTTGAAGGAGCCAGTAGCGTTACCCATGTACCTATACTTTATGTCCAAACTAATAAATATAATTATAGGCGCTAAAGTCCTATCGCGTGACCTGACTAGCTAACGCTTGAGAGCCAAGTCCCCTCCCTCCTCCCCCATACTCTGGACTCATGGTCTGTGTGTTCCCAGCGTTGCAACTTTCCGTGAGCTCGGCGTCACGGACCTGCACCTGTAGTAGGTCATCGTAAGTCACTTCTTTCAAAGCCAGTGTTACATTGGCGACTCGTCTGGCGTTGCAAGTGCTTATTAGCGGCGGTGACCACTTATAACGTGTCTCGAAAGCTTCTTCGTTATGCTTATGTTCATGTTAAAACAACAGTTCAAAAAATTATGCTAAAAGGCACAACTGAAGTATCTAGTTAGTCGCCAATAACTCTAAACGTCGCCAATTTTACCCCTTCTTACGACGCTTGCACCTTACCGTTTTCCAGAGACGTTGAACAATACCAAAATCATTCATTTATTATCACCACCACCATTGTATAGAACCTACCATCTTTCGTAGTGGACGAATGTTATTCAGACATCAAATCTATTAATACTGGTGTGTCTCAAGGTTCCGTTCTAGGTATATCTAACACTTTTCTGTATATCAATAACATGTTGCAGCAAGTTGTTATTAGTAATTGCTGCAGGATATCGAGATCAAGGGTAGATCCAACCTTAGGGGTGAGGGGGGGGGGTCACAAAGTAAGATTGACGGCACGGAAAAAAAAGAAGCGCTTTTGTAAGGAAAGATACCAAACATTTTCAGAAGAACATCCGCCCAGGGATGAATCATGAGTTATCAAAAAAGTAAAGTGGTGACGAAAATAAAAAAAAAACAGAATTCTTAATGTCCTTAAATATTTTTGTAATCCGCCTTGACGGTGACACTTTTCACTTAAAATTAAAACAAACTCAAAATAATAACTCACCGTTAGGGGTGGCAATATTGGGGATGCACTTAATACAAGCACTTGAAGGGTTAATAAGAAAATTGTCACCTTCATGGTTGTGAAAAAATTAATTCGCAATCCCTATATTTATAGCTTTAGAACTGGTGCGTAGAGAATCTATAACACCACGATAATAATATGAAATACATTACCGTGTAATTGCATGTTAAATATAAGTAATAGCTCGACTATTCTTTGCTCGAATCAATTTAACATTCAATACATATGTGGAGTAACTGTGTAAGGGTGGACCCGTATATGTCAGTGTCCATTCGCATTTGATATGTTGAAAATTGCTATTAATCATCATTACATAGTATAAAACAAAGTCGATTTCCGCTGTCATTATGTATACTTACATCTTTAAAATTACGCAACGGATTTTGATGCGGTTATTTTAGATTCGATTCAAGAGGAAGGTTTATATGTATAATACCTGTCATATAAATGAATAGTTTAGGAGAAATCACGAATTAAAACTTATGCGCACCTAAAATATTTAATGAGTATCTAAGTAGGTACTTACGTGGAATGTAGATTTCGTGGATTGAAGGATGGAAAGGATGGGAAGAGGAACACTCTCATCCGCACTACCGGAACACGACAAGTCGCTATTTACTGTAGACTCCGGCCTGATGGTCGCTAGCCAGTCCGGTCGCACGATGGGAGTGGTGAGGATTTTTACATTAAAACAATCAATAACATTTAATATTATTTACATACATGTTACATTGATTGCACGTTCAAAATACAAGAAAACAAAATCACTTCAAAAACAGAAGCCACTTTATCGAATATAGATTATTTATAAAATACACTGTGTTAACACTTAACATTATTTTCTTTAAGCAAAAACATAAAATCAAACATATTTAAAACCAATCGAAAAATGAAATGGACCATAATTGACATTTCACAGAAATAATTTTGGAATTTAATTTCAGTCCAGTTGTATGAAATTGAAAACTTGGGCGATGTTTTTGTTAATGAACAGACAATTACAATTTTTTCACATTGGTAGAATAATCTATACAAGAAAAGTTGTCAGTACGTACTATTCAATTACTAAATTTTTAAATGATAAAGACTGACGCGGTGAGCCCAGTAAGAATCCTGAGAGGTTTTTTTCCGCCGGCTCTTTTTTCTCTCAGTGTATAAAACCCAGTTAAATGGGTGCCCAAAGCCGATGACACGGATAAAATTTATATAAATTATATAAAATAAAATATTGCAATGTTGGGTACTATGTTTCAAACAAAGAAAGAACTAACCGACTTTCCCAAATAATTAATTCCATTTAATCCCATTTTGCGTATTGACTACACGTATTGTTATCGTTACCAAATAGATTTCATAACAGTACAATATTGTAGCACATCGATCCGAGATACTAACAACAGCTTCCGCTGGTTAATTGTTTAACGTTGCAGAGCAATTACACGCAGGACAGAAGACAGAAGGGTTTAATTAGCCGATACGGCCTCGGGGTCGGGGAACTATAATTAAAATTAAAGCTCATCTATTCTGGTGTGTTTGTTCAATATTCTGGATAGCACTTGGACATTTGACGTTGGAGATACACGTGCATTAAATTAGGACTAATTAGTAAATTAGGCAACAATGTATTATAATAATCTTAGCACGGGTTTGGGCGTTAGATACGCTACTATAGTACAACTACATACATGGAATTTATTTGGTTGCCGGCTCACTTAAATATTAGACGATCATCTTAGTCCTGAGGAGTGGCACACATCTGTGATCGAAATCAATTAGAACACCTTTCAATTTTTTTTTGGACTTTAAATTTCGTCTATTTTATTGCCTGAGAGAGTCATCGACTCGACGAAAGAGTCCATCGTCCAGATTCAGAAGTTATCGTTTTCGAGAATCAAGAGGTCGACCTTTACACATGCATGCATGGAGCGTCAAAATTTATACTGAGTTATGATTGTTCTACAGAAAAATATTTATGTAGATAAGTCTTAAATTCAGCGCACCACATTATCTATCGCAAGGCTTCTCGAATGCAGCGCGGTGCACAGATAAGTGATAGCAAACATGTTCATTATGTCGGAATGTGACCCATATTGCTCGATTCAGTTACAGACATGACTTAATCATATTTTTGCAGCTTAGCAGCTTAGCATTTTTGCTATGAGTCCTTTTTTTAGTCGATCACAGATGCGTTATTGCTTCTGAAAATTAGAATGGAATGCCTCGAAAAAAGCGTGGCAACTAGACAAGTAGTAGGTACTAGGCAAGTCTCACGGTAGCATGAACATTGTTGACATAAATCTAATCCTAAGGGTTTTTTGTGAATGAGTGTAATGAAGATACATTCGGATTACAAGTAAGTAGTCTCCGACGACATTTGTAGCACCTAAGGAGACAACAATGCTACGCTGGCTTTGAAGGAAAAGATACTTTGCGTGTTTAAGCCGGTTCGGACTAGATACAACAAATGACAACAACTATGTCGGAAATCGGATGGATGATTGGGTGTGATCATATATGCACTCCTTCGGTACCTATTACAATTTTCCACCTACCTACTTCTTCGTTAGGATAACTTATTATATCTACACAAAAGGAATATACTGGAGATTGAACTGCGGATTTTCCACTGAACACACAGCAGGATCGGCAGCTGCTGCAAACACGATGATGTCAGCGTAAACGCCTTACAAGCGCTCTCCGCTGCGATTATTATTGAGTCAATATTATCTCGTGGGTCTGCATATTTGCCTAACATTTTACATAACTTACGCTCGACTGTTTGTGCGTATTCTCTGTGACAGTTTGTAAATATTGTGCGACTAGTTTTTACGGCTTTGGAATAATATTGCCATGTAGCAATTTTGTTGCTGGTTAAGATGAAACAATTTATTCAATGATGTATAGTTATAGTTTAGATATGAAATGTTGGTGGTAAGGTTCCATCGTGTGACCTATCTAGCTAGCGACCACCCTCAGGCCGGACTTCCGGCCAGGCCATCAATAGCGACTTGTTGTGTTCCCGTAGTACGGCTGAGAGCCAGAGTCCTTCTCACCGTTCCTATTTCTTTTTCCTTCAAAGCCGGAGCATTGGAGAGTCCTCTGAGTTGCAAATGTTCAAAGGCGCCGGACGGCGACTACCTACTTATAATCAGGTATCTCGGCTGTCTCTTCGTTGGGCATATTCATAGAAAAGAATTTGTTTTTGGATTCTTAGTATTATTTTCTGTAAACGTATTAAGAAGCTTAAGAAGGCTGCTCTGTATAGATATATCTAGAGATCACTAAAATTTTATTAATCTGCACCAATGAATAAGTATAGGTATCGCCTACATAATTCTTCTTGAATCCTTAGGCTTACATACATAATTCATTGCTGAAGCTTTCCACGAGCCGAAGGCACTCGGCAACATTAAAAGCGCTCAAGGCTGAAGATAAGGCAATAAGTTTAACGACCAGCTGACGTCACAATACAATTGCTCAGATAACCAGATAACAGATAACTACAATTGATCCTATTAATTGCCGCATTCCTTTACGTTTTATTACATAATCTTGTAAAATAGGAACATTTTCAGTGTTTACTAGGTTGGTAACTCCTTTTGTTAAATTGAGTTTACTTTACGCCTTTTAGTCAGTTTATAACCACCGGTAAGAGGCTTGAGAATATTGTTTATTTGTCGATTTCACATCGATTACTCCTGCGATTGCTTCGTCAGGGTATAATTTTGTTCCAAATTGTATTGCGCCCAAGACTAGGCAGGCAGGGTGGGTAAAATTTTTGTGGCTAGCAATGACACTGCTTCAGCAGCAATAATGTTCTAAACACAAAACAGCAAATAAACATTTTGGAAAGTCAGGGTAAAGTCAGAGAAGTTAAAGTTGTCAGGGAAAGTCAGTGAAATCGAGAATCAGTCAGGGAAAGTCAGAGAAAAATGAGATTTTACCCTGTTCATCATGTCATGTCCCGAAATTTGAAAACATGGTCAGGGAAAGTCAAGGGTTTTTTTAGACTTTAGCAGTGCACACCTTGATTAACAAGCTAAGAATTTTGTTAAATAGCTAGTGTAACTGTATGATAAAATTTAATGTTGGTATTCTTACTTTAGATATACTTTAGTTACCCTTATTATGAGTTGCAATAAAAGAATGCTCGATACACTATTTCTTATAGTCAAATGAAAGTTAAGATTTTTTTTAAAAAACTAAGTATTATACTACTTAAAAGTTTTTGTTTGCTTCGTTAAAATACTCGCAAATCAAATGGCTAATCAATATATCTATAGTAGGGATGGAGCTCTATGCACTCTTAACGTTTTATTCTTAGGGCTGTTCATGGGCAATACCAATAAATATACCTATCACTATATAAAATCTTTAATGTATTATCCTACTAATCCTACTAATTATTGTATGTTTGTTTGTTACTTTTTCACGCAAAAACTGCTGAACCGATTTTCATGAAATTTAGCACACACATAGAGGATAACTTGGATTAACACATAGAATAGTTTTTATCCCGAAAAAAATTTCCTGTGGGATGCCATGGGATGATTTTTTATATATTTTGCATGTTTTTTGACTTTAATGTATTTGTTACTCCTTCA
>DWNK01000823.1:0-10526 GCA_018250315.1 Hyalothyrus neleus pemphigargyra | reverse complement strand
AGATCATGTGAAATCCTGGAGGATTTTTATTATGCAGAATTGACTAGAAATAGAAATAAATATGGAAGCGAGAGACCACCCTCAAGCGGGAGTCTTGATCTTATTTCGGTAATTTTCGGTACGCCTGAGAGCTAAATTCCCTGTCTTTATCATTTCCATCCTTTTGCGTTGTCCTCGTCCAACGTATGCTCGGTGCTTATGGGTTCTTAGAGCGTTGTTGTTTACTGTCAGCTCGACGTCACGAAACTCGAACCATGTCTCGAGGGCGTCACCCATCGTAAATCCCATCGTTCCCTTAAACATTACGACGTTTTGATGTTTAAATTTTTATTTTTATTGTTAGGCTCTTATATAAAAAATATAGATGTACAAAATTTTTGTCTATCCTATGACCGAAAAGTACGTAATAAATTCAATTGTAGGTGTGGTCGTTTATATGTTCCGGTCATTTGTAAACGTATCTGCGGCGGAAAAAGTCGTACCCGGATTAAGTTGCTCGTCGTACATTATGAGAACATCCGCATTATATTTCACTGAGTGGCATGAATTATGTGTTGCAGGACCGCGCCGGCATAAAGTTTCTTTGAATCAGGCGATGGAAATTCCTTTTTGTGAGATTAAATTATTTTTTCATATTTAATTGTCATCAACCCATTACTGGCCCACTGCTGGGCTCGAGTTGGCTCCCGGAATGAGATGGATTAGGCCATAGTTTAGAGCGCTGACCATGTGCGTATTGGGAGACTTCACATACATTTTGTGAACATTCCTTAAAGAGCTTTCAGGCATGTAGGTTTCCTCACGATGTTTTCCTTCAACGTATAGCATGTGGTAATTGCTTCGTAATGCGCACATAATTTAGAAAACTCAGAGGTGCGCGCCTGGGATTCGACCCTGGACCCACCGGAGCGAGACCGCAATTCTCAGCCACTAGGCTATCACTGCTTTGAAAACAGGTGAATTTGCGTTTAATCAATTTTATTTAGATGGACCGTAATGATTTTCGTCATTAAAATTTTTGCTCACACATAAAAAGCAAAATCATGCTTTCTAAAATTCGATAATTGTTAATAACGAACCAGGAAAGAGGTAAGATACGATTAATGATTTAATTAAGGTGGAAAAAGTCCTTGACATTCGCCTATTAAAAGTTTTGTTCACAGTCTAAATAGGAAAAAACGAACTTAACGAAAAATTAATAACATTTTGTTTTTATACGAGAATTGAAATAGCATTTAAATTGCTTACGGCGCTGAATAAGTTTGTTTTTAATGGATTTTTAGACACACGTTAGTTCTAAAAGATCCACTTTGCATTAAATTATGGATCGTGGATCAAAGTGGACACAAAAGTGCAAAAAGATCCATGATCTTTGCAATGGGTTTCAGTGGACATAGCGAAATTTATTTCACATCAGTGATTTAAACGTCACATATCTCGACCTACTTGCTTAATCACATACCATAATAGGGATAATTCGCCTTCCTGTTACTGCTGCTTTCAGGGCTGAAGATAGGGTGGCGTGAAAGCTAGTCAGCTCCTTGACTAAGGATTACCAGAACCGCCAAGACCTTCAGCTTTAAGAATTAGACTTAGATTTAGAATAAACAAATATCTAAATAAATAAATATCTTTGGACAACTCACACACGGCCATCTGATCCCAAACTATTCAGAGCCTGTGCTATGGTAACCAGACAACTGATAAACATACATATATATAAAATATAAATACATATTTATATGGATAATTTGCACCCAGACACAGAACATACTCATGCTCGTTACACAGATATTTGTTCTGGATGGAAATCGAATCCATAACCTCGCGCGCAGCAGTCAGGTTACTAACCACTAGACCAACGGGCCAACATAAAGTCACAGAATTACTTCATTTATCAAATTTATTGTTAAAACTGATAAGATAACCACTGATAAGAATACAGAAAAGCTTTCAAATAAGTTGATATCTAAATATTTTAATAATTCAATAATATTAAACCGACTGAATACAACCTACGCAGTTTTACTAACAAAACTTAATCTGATATAACGAGTGCTCCCGGCGCTACGTACTTTATTGTCCAATTTACCCCAACCGACTCTGGAGATAGGATTTTGGAACAGAATTGAGTGCGTATGTAATAACTTTCCAAAAGTTTTGTTTTATTCTGCCCTACTGAATTCCGAGTTCATCTAAAATTTTTCTTTACCAATTTCTTGAAAATACGAATTTTATGAAAAGACGACGAATACCAATGTGTCAGGGTGGTGTCAGGCTGTGGCGTCGTAGCTCCTGAACGGATAAGCCGAGAGTGTTTTTAGATATGATTTAAAGTAATCTGTTTAGCCGTTTCCAGATTATACTATTAAGGAACTACGGCAAAAAAAACATGGTAGAATTTGTACACAATAAAAGATTTTTCGCTGGTGGTAAGGTTCCATCGTCATCATCATCGGAAGGTTAAATAGTCAAATATTTCTGTCGAAATACCTAGTTCTGGTTTGGAAGTCTATTTATTAGTGACTGACAGCTGACTGATTGTCTAATTGTCATTTGCTTCAAAACAGACAAATAAGTTAGGCTTATTCATAAAAAATCTACTTAAGCCTTAAATTGACCGGGACCATTCTTTTGAATTGGAACGGTAATTATCGGTAACGGAGCCATTCGTACCCCAAGTACCAATAATCCAGTCATTGTCTACCATTGAATCCTTTTGTCCTCCTGTCATTCGCAAACGCGCCAATTACACAAAAATATTTTTGTCCGTTGCAAGCTATACGAGAAGGATAAAAATAAGAAAACCTATAGGATATAACGAATCTCTTTTATTGGCTGGCCAGTTGGTCTAGTGCTTAGTGAATCTGACTGCTGCGCCGAGGGTCGTGGGTTCGATGCCCACCCAGAACAAATATTTGTGTGATGAGCACGAATATTTGTTCCGTGTCTGGGTGGAAATTATCTATATAGGTATGTATTTAGAAAACATATAATATGTATGTTTATCAGTTGTCTGGTTACCATAGCTCTGACTAGTTGAGGATCAGATGGCCGTGTGTGAGTTGTCTAAAAATATTTATTATTTGTTAAAGTAGTCGCCAATGCTAAGCAGGGTTTGAACAGAAATGTAGGACTTAGGATGCTTGTCCACGCCCTTCGGGACAAGATGGGAAGACGGAGGAAGCAGAAATACTTTGAACCTACAAGTCTCAGAAATATACTATGAGAGGTATCCCAACAGGATGGAAAGGTTGCATATCCGTTTGCTACTTCGAATAAAACGTACATTTCAATAACAGTACAATTTGTGAAAAGGCTTTTAAGCAATATTTTCTATCGAAATTTATGAGTTCCGGACACTATTGAACTGCATTGGTGCGTGAGTGAGGGTTCTGTTCAAAAATTCTCAATAGTCCTTGAAACCTCCATATTGCCGTTTTGATTGGTTTCCGCGCGTACTAACAATATCATTCTATACATACGTATTGATGAAGTGCGTTTAGTATAACTAGACTAGATTTAAAATAAAGATATTTATTGAAACTTGTTCTCCACGTTCTCCACGGTTCGTTTTGCACGCACCTTCCTACCGCGTATGTGCAAGATGGAATCAGCTTCCTTCCCCTTTACGATAGTCCCGAGTCTTCAAAAAGGCGTGAAGTGAACTCTCCTTCAAAGCCGACGTTAGCGATTCCTCCGGCGTTGCAAATGTCAATAGGCGGCGATGACTTCCCATCAGGTGGGACGCCTTGTTCTTCGTTAGACTTAAACAAAAAATATAGATACTTATAATCGACATAGAGCTAACTTATTATAATGTATAGACCTCTTTGAGCCAAATGTAAAACTTCTACAGAAAACATCCAAGCTTAAGACAAATAGTTAAAAATCGAAGCAATAGATGGCTCGCTGAAAGTTGCGGTTTAACGCCATCTATGAGTACATTTGCAGCGCTCACTTGTTATGGTAGTTCAAGTATAGTTCGCTAGATGGCGGTAAAAAATTCATGTTGGATTCTCGAAGAGCGCCATCTATGATTATATTTTAGAACAAAGTTGCAGACAGAGCTTCAGTGCATGAAACGTTGTACAATAGTGCCTTTTACTGAAGATAGATGGCAGTGATAATTTGTAGGTGACCTTTCTCTTATTGATCATTTTTTATGCATAAAGTTACGTTAATCAATAAGTTAAAGGGTATGTGGCATCGTAACTCCCAAATACTCGTCTAGTCTCGCTAGTCACACAAATATTTGTTCTGGCTGGGAATCGAACCCGCGACCACCGATCACTACGGGCCAGTCAATTAGATTATGTTCATCGTCATACTTCAAACTATGCCCATATTAAATTTTATTACATTTGGTCAAGTAGTTTGGCTATGTAAGAGTAACAGACAGACAAAGTAACTTTCGCATTTATAATATTAATATAGATGCTATCAATACTACACCAGGCTAGAGTAGTGCCTTAATAAATTAAATAAGGTTGTTAAATCGTTCTGTGTAAAGATCGGGTACAATTCTCTAACACAGTCACCCTTTGATATGCAAATCGTTAACAAAATAGGACGTCACATCAAATAGTCCTTACATTTTTATATATCCAGTCCGGTCGCAATGTCTGCGAGGCAGTTACAAAGATATAAAGATAAAAAGGCGCGGCTCGTTAATTCGAAAAATAAACCCGACTGCGATTTTCACAGAAATAGGCAAGCACGACGTCACAGTTGAAAACTCTAAAGTTTTACAAAATTTTTATACAAATTTTTGTAAAATTTAATGTTC
Organism: Hyalothyrus neleus pemphigargyra; assembly: GCA_018250315.1. Taxonomy (NCBI): domain Eukaryota; kingdom Metazoa; phylum Arthropoda; class Insecta; order Lepidoptera; family Hesperiidae; genus Hyalothyrus; species Hyalothyrus neleus. Next base: position 5,737 of record DWNK01000823.1, on the reverse strand, counting down.
ATTCATTAATTAAAAGATGCAGTACATACAACAAAGTTAGGCAACGTTGGGCGCGGTCGGGAGTTGGAGTAACATTCCGTCGTTCGTTTGAGCTGAAATGTTCGTTCATAATTCACGTATTCATATCAGGTATACTGGTCTTTGGATGAAAAAAAAAATTACTTATTTTCCCCGTAATCTCGTGTACGCACGATCCGCGAACAACCCTGATTTAATGACCCAGCACAAACAGATTAACCCAAATTAGTAGGCAGGAACATAACACGTAACTTTTCTGCCATTCGACAAGAGATGGCGCTACTAGTATTCTTAAATCACGTTGCAACAGAAACATAGTGTGATAGAAAACATTATATTATTTCTATTCTAAGAATGTAATGAATATTTATTATAAACGTGAGTTTCAAACATCATTAAATCATTGTTCTAACAAACTCACTTATTGATTGCGGACCGCTGAGGTCCTTGACCTAATCACATATTTCTAAAATTAGAAAAGTGAAGCCAATAAGCTGTAAACAATAGTATAAGTAGCTAATTTCATCTCCATATTTGAAACTATGTCCGTACTACTACCGCCCGCGGCTTCGCCCGCGTGAACTACATTATTTTGACTATTTTTCCCGTTCTGTCGTAAAAATTTAACTTCATAATAATGATTCAAACATTATGTTTGTGAAGTGGGGGTAGGTTTTTGAAAAAAAACTATTTTCTTTGTCATACTTAAACTATTCGATCGGAGATCCAGCAGTTTTGCCGCGAAGTAACAGACAGACAGATAGACAGACAGAGTTATAGCGCATAGCCCAGCGTCTTATCGTCTATCGTCTTATTTAATTACTCGCACCCACTCTGACGTGGTTTATATATTGATATCAAATTACATTATGAAACGTACCATAAAATTTGTAATTTACACGATCCTGAGATAAAGAAAATACATCCGCTGTGTGTGGACAATTTGTAAAGTTGTGTTCACGATCGACCGAAGCCTTTGGCGTTGCGGGAAGAGTTGTTTAGTCGCTTACAAAACGCGTGATTATGAGTCACTACAATATCAGTAATGTAGGGTTTAAAAAAAAATCCGCGAGAGCGCTTCGATTTTAAGCGGTGAACATCGGTGATCTCTCTGGTATTACAAATGATATTTCAACGCTTTCCTGAGAAAAGGTTCTCGATAGACTGACATTTCTTTTGTTTTGTGAAGTATGGAATGCTAAAAATTGACACAAAAATCTGTGACCTTTAATTACAACACTACTGCTTTCCACAACACCACTGCTATGAAACAGACAAAGTATGCTAGTAGCAAAGCAAGCCAATCGATCAAAATATTATTATCTCCAAATTCAAATGCATCATGTATAAAACTATTTGTTTGTAGATTGAGGAACATAATGTAATTATCTATTACATTATGTTCCTTAATATTCTAACGATTCGTGCGTTCACATCGTTTCAGTGTCATAAATATGCGGCGACGGTCAGAGCGTGTTTACCTGCCCGCGTCAGTTGCATCACACTGCACACGATAATGGCGCCAGTGAATTGACTATTTTATTACGTCAATTATGTCGCTTATGACCAAATGCGAAGGTGGACAGTTGGATGCATGTTCGGAAAGGAGTGCCTCTAACAAATAGCCCAGACGAGCGGTTTTCTAAGGCAAATTTGAACTGCTGTGAAGGAATGGCGGGATGACGTCACCCCTGACGCGACGTCTGAAACAGATATGGTCCGATCGGGGTGAAGTTATCCCACACACATCCACACTTTTCTAGCGTAGCAATTATTGTAGCTGGAACACTTCTATAGAAATATTCACTATATTTCTATAGAAGTTGCCGAACACTTCTATAGGACAATCTTAGTTCTCAGGATAATCAACTTCGGGAAAGACTCATGTTCACTTGGAGTTGGTTACAGATGCCTATAGGCGGAAGTGAACACTTAACATCAAATGAACTGTATACGTCTTTCCTACATTTTTATAAATAAAAAGAATCTGAATTGACATGAGATAGCTGGAAGTCCTGGAAGTGGATTATTCGTTAATCCTATACGGTTTCTCTTCATTCATTCGGACATACTGAACGCTAAAAACATCAGGTAATCAGTAATAATTTCATGTATTGCATTCAACAGGTTTACAGTGATGTTGATAGGATACATATTATATAATCGGGTCTCTGTAGATGCCTTTACGGCGTGCAATTATACATAATATTAAATTATTTTACTAATCAATTGATTATTATTTGCAATTAAGGATAAATTATTATTTATTAAATTATTGAATTCTTATTATTATTTTAAGAAAATAATTTCAGTGAATGTCCTTAAATATATAACGTAATATATCGGTTTAAACCGCCCGTATGCCGTGGACCAATTTCCCCCGTATCCGCGGCCAAGCGTGCACCCCTAGTCATGGCCAGTTGATGCTTAATGGACTTATCAGTGCAATCGATGTACAGGTTTCATGTTTCGACTTCATTCCGTGCAAAGTCTTTAACCAACTTCAAACAGGCTGACAGACGGACAACGAAGTGATGACGTTCGCTTTTGAGGTATGGAACCCTAAAATGAGCAGGATAGATATTTGTGTTTGACATGTCTTTTCTTTGTCTTTCTTTTTTGATTTTGATTTTGATATGTACACAAAATGTATGTCATTGATAATCAGGTAGATTTTAATCTACGATTTTAATGTAAAGTTTATTGCATTAAAGAATAGGTGTTGAAATACGAAGTCAAAAATAAATGATTAAATATTTATAGCCGGAAATAGAATCTACTTTTTTTGATTTTTTTTTTAGAAAATCATATAAGTAAAGCACATAAAGTGATGATAGAAATTATCAACTATACAATAAATTTTTAAGTTATTTTCTTCCCTTTCCAATCAAAACTAATAAAAATAATTTTCCAATCAAAACTAATAAAAATAATTTTTTTCTTGAATATCATTAACAATTATAATAATATAAAAAAAATGTGCAGAACATCTATTTAATATGCATCCAAAATGGTTACACATGAAATGTCAATTTAGCGCCTACGATGTTAGGACGATATTACGACTATAGAACAAAATGTCTTCCCAGCAAATAAAATTAAAATCATTTTCAATATTAATTTAAGGCGATAACTCACTGAGCGGAACATACCTAAATAACATACATAAATAACCGATTTTTAAATAACAGTCGATTTTCTATCAATAACATCGCAATTAAACCTAGTGTTATAACAATAATGCTATTGGCATATAAATTTACTTGCGGTTGCGTAAGCTTCCCGCTTTCTACATCCAGGCAGGTATTTACAATACGAATAATAATAATTTCCTTTTCCTCCACTAACTTATTGGAATGGCCATAACTCATAACAAATGTCTATATTGTCTATATCATATTATAACGACTCTAGTGGCACAGTAATCACACGCCATCCGGTTTGTCCACATTGGTTTTGATTTTTTTTATGTTTGCTGGCAGTAACGTTACATTTGTGACCTGGCTAGCTACCTTCAGGCTAGAGTCGTTTTATGATATTGAAGTATGAAATCAAGCATGCAGGCCACCTGATGGTAAGTGGTCACACTCACACACGTATAGACTAACCTTACTAATCTACCTACTAATCTAACCAATTAACATGTAGAACAGTAGTCCTATCTATAGCCGATCACATATGCGTTGCTATTCCAGTGGACTAAGAACGAATGTGTGCCGGCACATTCGTTCTTAGTCCTCACTGAAATACAATAAATTGCTTCACGATGGAAATGGGTGCCGCGGTAACAACTTCAATAACTTACTGATCCCATCGTTCTATCTAAGCGTTGCCGCTTCCTGTGCCTCGAAACTCGCATGTCCCGAAGAGCATGGACACGAATAGTGAATAGTGAATACTATATTTCCCTTCAAAGCCCGCGTAGCATTCGCAACTCCTCTGGTTCTGCCATCAACAAGCCCGCCTACCTCATCGGTGTTAATCAAATTCATAAAATATTGTCTGAATAGACCTTTAGTAGGATCGCAACTCTAGGTAGAGTCAAACTCAATAAACTCTGCAATGGTATATATGTCGTACCAGCATTATACGATTACTTAACAAACCGCCTCTTAGTCTTATCAACCGTACCCTCTTATTTCTCACACAAAATACAAGCCCGCTATTAAAACGTTACGAGGATGTAAGCAAGGTAATTGTGACCAATTTCAGAGTCTTTTTATTACCCATGCAACTATTAAATTGTTATCTTCGCCCGTCAAGAGATACGCTCCGTTGGTGCCTTCGACGCCATAAAAAAGGGATCTTAATGCACCCATCAAAATCTTCTCAAAGGGTTCCGTCAATATGGATTGTAAATAAGGTGAATGGGCCATTGTTTTAGAAGCTGTGTAATGTTAGCTTAAGGGCATATTTTACCGCTAGCCTATGCACTATTTAGTGATAGCTTAGAGGTTGCGAATTGCGGTTTCGCTCCGGTGGGTCCGGGTTCAAATCCCAGGCGCGCACAACTGACTTCTAAGTCATGTGCGCATTACAGAGTAATTATCACTTGCTATACGATGAAGGAAAATACCTGAGAATTCTTAAAAAAAAAAGAAGTTCTCAAAAAAGGTATGGTATATTGGTAGACTTCACTACCAATTCGCAGTTTGCCAGCGCGGTCTACGGCCTAATCCTTCTCATTCCGGGAGGAGCCGAGCAGTGAGACAGTAATGGGTTGAGGATGATGATGCACTAACTAGAAGTTAAACTGATACAATCTCAATTTCGCAGATATTATATCAGAATTGAATGGAGTTAATGAATTTTACTATGTAATAATAGGCCAAGCGAGATTATAAGTAAGCAATGAAACACTATATGCGGGTATGTGCCGAATACCCGCATCCTTCTAGCAATAAAGCAGAGTACGATTGTTGTATACTACCCGAAACGATTCCTAATATTTGCAGTGTTATTGACCACTCAAAAACATTGCATGTAAGTGTTTGTATTCTTATTAGTCAAAAAACAACATTCCAACTACACAAATATATAGAACAAAACAAAGCGTCCAAATACACACCGTTTCTGTATTTATTCATCAATTATGAGTGTATATTGTTTTTTGACATAATCGACAACAAGTGTACTCGTATAGCAGCGATATTATTTCTCATTAACTTGTCGACTACAATATAATTATGACAACCGAGATTAGTGTCAAAAAATACAGAGACATAGCTTCGACGTTATACGACCATACGCAAAATTTCCTATTCAAAGCGTATCGAACAAATTTTTGGTTGAATTAATAAATCACTTTCTCGGCGCCATTTCCCTGATCGCTCGCATTTTCATGAGTTTCACTATTGGCGTAAGAGTAGGAAACGCGCGCGCACGCAAGCCTTGACACCAAACTATCAGTCTTGTGTGTAGGCGCTTGTACACTATTTATACACTCGTATTTATGTGCGCCTAGTACCTTGAATGAATGATGGTCAAGTGGAGCAGCAGTAACACATCAGTGTTCTTGTAGATCAGATATTTTTTACGAAAGAGAAGTATTACCCTTATAATTGCTAAGTGCTGGTAAGACCATCTTCAGACGAGTCTTCTGTCAATAGTGACTTATCGTGTTCCGTAAGCGCGTCTAAGAGCCAGATTTCTAAACTTCCCATCCTGTTAAGGTACTTCTGTCGTATCCTCAAAGCACGAGTCCCGCACTTTCGTAATA
>DWNK01000822.1:0-10528 GCA_018250315.1 Hyalothyrus neleus pemphigargyra | reverse complement strand
AAGTTCGGCCTGAGGGTGGTCGGTAGGTCGTTTGTGTTTAATAACTGCACTGCAATTTTAAATAAAAATATTTATAAACAAAAATTTGAAAAAAATAAAAAAAAACGTGACTCAAAAGGCGTAATATCGCATTGTGTACGCAGTTCGTCTTTCTAGACGCAAACAAGTGCTGCTCCGGATCTGCGGAACTAAACTGTACAGAGCGAAGGTGAACATTGTCATTTTATGAGTAATTACGAGATCCTTTGACGATCATCCAAACAGCCATCCATCCATTTCGCGTTTATAACATTAGTAAGAGATAATTAATAAGATTTTAAAGAATTTAAAGAAATGTGAGGTTTATAGCACACATACATAGTCTCGCACGCACGCATGGACGTCGCAAGTATTCTTGTGCAAATATTAATATCGATTATCGATGACTTGGCTATCACTAAAAAACAAACTGCAAGTTAAAGGCAGAGTAAAAAAACTATATAAAATGAGTAAAAATACATTTTGTATGCAGTCGATCTCTCTGAATGCAATAGTAGCTCTAATGCTCCGGAACTGGGGAACTCAACTGCACAGAGTAATCGGTATTGGATCGGTTTAATTTTATTTATTTAAAGTATTTATTAAAAATAAAATCAACGTTCCTTTGATAATGATTCCGTCGGCGAGATGGTACACATGAGCACAGGCACATAATATATGAACTACAATAACGTTGAATCTCTGAAAAATATTGAAATAAGATCAAATCTCGGCGGAGTAGAAATTAGCGTCAAAAAGTAAAACGAAAATTGACTGAAAAGGAGCAGAAAGCGTATTGTGTGCATGTCGTCTCTTTCTGAACGCAAACAAGCTTTGTGGTGCTCCGAAACTGCAAAACTCAACTGCACAGAGCGCAGGTGAGCTCAATTTACAAGCTATTACGAGACCCTTTGACGAACCGCACTTCGTTTTATTTTATTATATTTTCTAATTGAAATACACGAATAAAATATACAATAAAGACTACTATTGAACTTCAAAAAAGCAATTCCGTCAGTCGATATGAGTTATTGTTTCGTTAATTGACTTGGTTTATCGATTGCTTCATATTGAAACAAGATTAATTTTTGGAAACTACTTCCAAAATAATCGGGATAATAGTAATATTGTATTAGTCACTAGATTCTGTCCGTATTTTCACTCTTACTATGTCATACCTTTCTCTCTATTTGCCTAAAAAATGTAGCCGAATTTACGTAACATGCAGACGTACGTCTTTTTTTCTCCATCCCTCTTTCACACACATATACATATGTAATTATTTTATATGAACTATGAAAACTACTTTTATTATATTCTTTATCAATAGAATGTTTATACAGGGTGCCGATTCAATTACCTGCTAATTACCTTATTACCTGCGTCTTTTAACAGTCAGACAATATACTACCCAAATCAATAAAAAAACTGTTCGAAGGGAATGAACAGTCGAGGTCAGAAAAAGGTAAGGACCCACCTTGCAATAATGTAAGCAGATAAAGCAAGCTTTTTGCCTATACAAACACTTAACTTCCCATGTAATAAGGCTGACATTGGAGTGGCATGGTGAACACACCTGTTTTAAAGGGCAATTCCGTTGCCTCAGTTCGATAGTGTCAATAATATCGCTCACAAAATAGACTAAGTTTGATCACTTTATCTAGAGATTTCTTAACGATATAAAGAATCATGGCAGAATTTGTACACAAAAAAAAAAGAATTTTAGAGAAGTTGAAACAACTTTATAATTGATTATTGATATCTAGTAAATAATATAGGCTATTGACTCTATTTTTAAAACCCGGGGATCGTAAAATATTTTTTTTTTATATAAATCGATAAAATATTTCTGATGATTCCGGTCCATATAGTTAAGTCAACTGACAGCTGACTGATTGTCACTTGACTCTGTCACTTCACACGTCACTGACAAATTACTAAAATGGCGTCCATGGCAAGGGTTAGTACCCAATAATAAATAGCTTGGGATATATAACCCGGGATTTAAAAAATATTTTATGCATGTACGTATATTGCTAATGATATAACAAAAGCATTTCAAGATATTTTAAGCTCTCGAACTTTTTTGATTTTTCTTGTACAAAACAATGTATGGAACTCGCCATGATTCTTTAACTCTCTTATTTTTATTGCTTTAGTTATTAAGTGCGGTCTGAGTTCGAATTCCAAGAATGCGGTTTAGATTTTCAATAAAATGTTCTTATATGAAATTAACGATCAGTTGCTTTACATACATCGTAAGAGACGATCGTAAACATTTCTTTCATACTTGCGAATTGTAAATGATTTTCTCAAAGGTCGGATCAATAAAACATACATAAAGATTATGTTTTATTATACAATGTTGATGTAAGTACCACTCATAAAAACATTTTATTTATAAGTTTCTTTTTAATGTAAATTATAATGTTTTATGATTTATCTCAAACAGCGTTTTCGGTAAATATAGGTAGCAACCAAATTTTTTTTTACCCAACATAAAATTTATAGGGATTTGTCGTAGATTGTAAGGGCATCAATCCCGAAGTCGATTAGTAGGACAAAAAAAAGATAAAAGTGTTCTAAGCGATTAATTGGAATACAAAGAACCAAAAACTCCAACGAAGTCATTCATGTGTGTGGGAATATAATATAAAATTATCCGAGTGTGTGACTGTGACATATGAATAGATTTCTTCGCATGTCATAGGAATTTTACTCTGACGGCGACGAAAAAAATATGGCGGTTATTCACAGTCAGATTTACGCGTTCGCTTAACCGCACACGTGCAAGATGTGGAATGTGTGCTTCCTTTGAGGCATTCCCAGAGCGCTACGAGATGGGGCTTTTCAAGTGGCGCAAAAAGAGCTCTCCCTCAAGACTGGCGATGCATTGGCGATACTAGCCACTTACCATCAGGTGGCCAGCCTGCCTATCGCTAAGTCTAAAAAGATAGAAAAGAAGTAACATATACGAATACGAAACTACTCTTTTTCACTATCTGCTACACTTCCATATCCAATCGTATAGTAAGCAAAGACGTAAATGAGAACACATTGTTATTAGTTGCAGATACTTATATACTCGTACTTAGTTGCAGATAAGTAATTAGATTCCGTTGGGAATCTACGTATCTCATAACTGATAGTAATCATGAGTTTAATTTCAAGGTACTCGATCCGTAAATCAAATATGTATGATTATATTGATCATAAATAGGGATGTCAATATTAACATTCTAATTGGTTTATTGATCACGCTTCCGACTGCGGCTTCGTAGGTACCCATCCGCGACCAATGAAGGATATTAATTTTCCAAGGAAACAATCTATTAAATTCCAGGATAATAACATATACAGGATGCCGATTTAATTACTTGGACTACTCCAACGTGGCGTAGTATTGATATCATATAATATATTATGCGTAATTTAAAATATGTATCCCAAATATAGACGCCATTTGGCGTCAGCAAGGGTAGTGCAGGGAGCACGAGTCATGTTTATCTAATTGCTGGTAGTAAGGTCCCATTGTTTGACTCTTAGGCCGGAGTTTACCGTCAATAGCAACTCGTCGTGTTCCAGTAGCGCCTGAGAACTAGAGTCATTCTTCCCATTCTACCTATCCTATTCCATCCTTATTCCATTCAAAGCTGGCGTAGCATTATCGACTCCTCTGGTTTTGCAAATGTCCATAGGCGGACCTAGACCATCAAATATCTCGCCTGCCTCTTCGTTTGGCTTAAACATAAAGAAATGTTGATGTCATGTTAATGATATTGAAGTACCAAACAAGCATGTATGCCTGATAGTAAATGGTCATTGCCGCCCATGGACATCTATTAATAGTACATGAGTCCTACCTGAAGTCGATTACAGATCGTTGCCTGGGGACTAAGATGGTCGTTACATAATGTAATGAGAACGAAATTATAAATTTATAAATAATACCAAAATATTATAAAAATCACAGTCGTTTATTAATTAATAAATACTGGTAATTAATTAGGATAGACATAGAGAATTACCAAAAACTTTAGCTTAATGAAAGGGTAATTAACAACTAATTAGTCTATGGATAATTGAGTAGATATGCACGCTTGTGTATCATTGTCCGACAAAATTACGCTATTTGCCAAAATTACCCAATCTGACAACATTCATGTCAATATAACATGAAACTTATTTTAATAATTTATGTGAAAACTCCCCTACGGCCGGTCCAAACGGCGCGTAGCGTCAGCGGCGCGGCCCCTGAGCGATGCTGCTGCGGCGCCCTGCATAGAAATATCCACGGTATGCCACACGGTGCGCTCCGGCGCCGCGCCGCACGCACGCCGGACGACACGAAGCGGAGAGAAGAGCGGAAGTTGTTTTGTTGTCAGTTGTCAGTTTTCGATCATACGAAAGAATATTACGTGTGAATATTATTATTGCCCGTGTGACTGCCAATGCGGCGAAATCTTTGCGGCGCCGCAACGCATCGTGTGGACCAGCACTATCAGATTTTCATATGATAACATTATGCTGTAGGAGGCATTCCACTAGCCGTACAAATTGTAAAAATCGCTTAAAGTGTAGAACTTTTAAGTAAAAAATATTTTCTGTACAGTTTTTGGAACGCACCCATTATAGTATCAACGTTCCGTTAAGATACGGTCAGTAACATTCTTCTGCTTTTCTGATAAAATTTTTAAAAATTTGAAAAAAATATTTAATCAGTTTAATACAAACTTAAAGTTACCACACATACTTCTGCCAATTTTGCTCAATTTCAATTAAGTGTAAATTTTTCGTGGAACTTCTGTCAAGATTAGGCCAAAACCACATTAACCGCTGAGGTGTTTTATAAGGTGTTTTATACATTGTGTAGGTCATACTTAATCCACGCAAATATTAATATAAATAGAAAAATAGGTATGGTAAAGTGTTTATTGCTTTTCTTAAAAATAATAAAATAAAATAGTTAATGTAGTTCCACCCATATTCCAATTTACTTACGCTTATTCACACACAAACAAAGTTTTTGCGGATTGTACAATTTTTTATAATACAGGACTAAATATTGGCTTATAAACTCCGGCACGAGTCACGACACTTTTCATTAGTCTGTTTGGTATCGACCGCGCGACCTCCCACGCACGTCATCAGTCGATGAAAGTTGCAAATTGGGCTTGCTTGATATTGATAAAGTGTATATTTTCTGCCGAAAGTGCGCTGTACTCAATACTCGTGCCGGGCATTATACAAAAAAAAACTCTTAACCATAAGTTTCCATAACACTACTGCTATTTACTATTATTGACAATATACATTTGTGTAGTTTATTATTGTAAATACCCCAAAACAGGCTCTAATGGGAATAGACCGATTATTGTCAATAACATTATTAAAAAAAAATGGAGTCTTCGCTACTCCAAATTTGAATTTGACGCGATAGATATTATCTATAATAAAAATAACTGCACTCATACGTGTAGCAATATTTCCACTACACATTAAAAGATGGCGCCACTAGTATGTTTTAACCATATTTTAATTAGCTAAATTTATTAGCTAGCGACACTACACAGCCGACATTATAGTTTGTTACTGTTACTGAACTAGATCGACAAAACTTCGACAGCCATAAATCGCTTAAGTTATTTTGCAGTAGTCTTCTGGTCTATAAAACACTACCCACCCTTCTGTGGCAGTCAGGCAAAAATGACAATTCTACACTCACTTCACGGGTGATTTGATTTAAAATTCTTTCACAGATAAACTAGAATCTGATGAAAAAAAAATAAAGAAAATAGGTATAATACTTATTATAATTTCCTTTAAAGGTTAAAGTTTCCTGTAAGCAAAAACAGTAAGTCGCCTGCTAGTCCTTTCTAATCATATTTAAAATAGTAAAAGAGATTAATAAACAATTTCCTAAATTATAACATCACAAACACCAGTTTTCCTTTAACAAAAATCACCACATACCATTAAAATAAAAAATACCACACCTGTCTTGTAAATAAAAATAATTATTCCTATGAAAAAACTTGACTGCTACTCTTTAAATGTCCCCCTAATATGTGGAGAATGCTCCAGACCTCTCCTAGTTGTAAGGAGACCTAGGAGAGGTCTGGAGCATTATCCACCACGCTGGTCTATTTCAGCGATACTGATAAATGGTAACCTATCCAGTCTGATAGATCCTGCCATACAAGTGTTTTAGGTTTCCGACAAGGTTTAAAGACCGTTCTTCTTCCGTGACATGCCCCTCAAACGAAACTAAGCACGACTTTTTTGTGTTATCTATCCAACTCCTTGCGCCCAAAGTTGCTTAACTTTACGAATCTTTTAGAATCTACATAAGCGAGCTCTACGCGCTTACTATTCCTACATATTTTTCAATTATTGTAATCTGATTAAAACACGCAAATATAAATATAAGTTTAAGGAAACTTTTTATTTTTGTAGTTAAACGAAATCGGGCGTCAGTAGATTATACAAAAAAATGCACAATTTCAATAATATGCGCTTATTTTCGGTCATGTTTATGAGTTGTTAACATGTATTTTTCATATACATTAATGATTGTGGTAACTCATTATGTTAGTTTCTTAAAAATATCGAGAGTGTAAGCCGACTAATGACTAAGGTAAGGTACATATCGCAAATAAATTTGTACGTTCAACAAAATACTATACTATAATCGTTAATCTTAACGCTATGCTATGATTTCGATATTGTTTTTACTTCTGAAAGAGTGTATTTTTGGAAAATTTCACAGATATTTAAATCACAACTGTATTTTAACCCTCAAATACATCTGGGTCCATAATAACTTTGGAATAGGTGCTAAATACTGAACACATACTGGATATTACAAATTGACACTCAAAATGATGATGCGAATGGAACATGTAGGTAATTACCTAAAATAAACTACACTATATTACCTGTATTACTAATTTGTAAATATCCTGCATAATGAGTAATACTAAAATAAATCACATGTAAGTACCTGACATTAAGTACTAATAATATGGCAATATAAGATTTTCTTATAAAATTAAAGTAGGGAACGAGCCAACATATTTAGTGCTTCTGTGATAGAATCCGAATGGAACATGAGTCCTACCCGAAGTCGATCAAGTTGCGTCGCTGTTCCTGAGGCTTAATACAAAGGCTCATTAAAGTATAAGTTCATTTCCTAACTTGCCAGCTTTTAAGGGAAAGATGGGATTTACGATGCATGTCCACGTGACTTGAGACAATGAGAGCTCGTGTCGCTAAACTCACAGGAAGCATTAAAGCTTTGAGTAAGACATTTAGTCACGCATTTGTAAGTGCCACCATAGGCTTATGCAAAATAAATGAGTTTGAGTTTTGAATTTTCAGAAGCCATACGTCCCGAGGATAACAGACACTCACGAGTATAAGAAACGTAGGAAGAGGGATTCTGGCGCCTTTGCACACTACCGGAAAGGATAAGTCGTTATTGACAAACTCCGTTGCCATAAGGCACAGTAAAAATAAGTTGTTAAAAATAAACACATAACATAAAATAACACTGAAGCTGCTAATATAACTGCATTTTAACAAGGAATCATTGTGACTACAATTAGCGTAATTTTGACAGACAATGAAAAATATTATCAAAATCAAGCGCACTAACATAAACGCCTACCTGATTCGTACAAATTAAAAAATAATCAATATCATTAATTAAGTAACTTAAAATTAAGTCATGGGCCCGATGTTCTGTAAAACCTTAAGAATTAACCACTATGTTTACATATAAACAAATTTAATCGAACTGCATCCTATAAAGCTATATATTTCGAAAACTATTTAACCTACGTTAACAACTAGTTGCGCCGGCGCGTACAATTTCGTCTCTGCGAAGGTAAAACTGACAATATATACTCGAGCTTCAACCTGACAAAATTACCTTCGAGCATAAATATGAGAAAATTACCATTGAGCGTAAAACTGACAGACCTTTGAAGTTATCCTTCGCGTAATTTGTAATATGTTACTTTTTTTAATATAATACGTTTAGAGTGTGGAATTCATAGAATTACGATTGAGGATAGTCAAATTACACTTCAAGTCTAATTACCTTCAAGCGTAAAGCTGTCAGAATTGTATTCGAGGGTAAAACTGACAAATTTGCTTCGAGCAAATTACCTTCGAATACAAAACTGACAGAATTATAATAGAGGGCACAAGATAAAACTGACGCTTATGCGTAAGATATCTTTCATTCCTTCTGTCAGTTTTACGCGACTATGCTAAGCGTTGCACGTGTGTGCTATCAGTATCCGTGGTTGATATCGAAAAATGGAAAATTCTTATCACCGTTGAAACGAAGCCTTTGTGCTATGAACTACTGCATCATTTTCAACTTGAACCTTAATACTAGGTAGGAGATTACTCTAATAAATACAAAGAACGCGCTGAGAGCGCCAACGTCGACCCAGAAGTTCGCTTGATCCATCGTCATCTCTTTGAGAAAGAGTTGCGGGGTCCTAAAATGGCAATAGGCTTCTGAGCAGTGGAGCTTTTCTCTTCCGAAGCCGTACACTGAGAGCATGGCGCCTTCGAAGCCGTATCTCACATAGCTGAGGTACGTCAACCATTGGAGGTAGCTGGGGATAGCGTTGAAGTTGACGAAGAACCCAGAAAAGAGGACAACGGGGATTGTTGTCACGGGGCCGAGATAGACCCCAGTCTCTATCTTCATGGCGGCTCCAATGAGTAGGCCGAGAGACTGCGCCACTAACGCCGTGAGAATGTTTATCGTCGTGAACATTAACACTCTATCCGTCTGCATCGGCTGACCCGTCATGAAGTACACTATTATCACATAGACTCCGCTGAAGACGACCTGGAAATTAAAGATATAATTTTCAGTTACTGTTGTATAGAGAAAAATGATAAAAGGTATAAACTTCAAATTGTTATTGTAGTACAATCAAATCATAAAAGGTACAATCGAATGCTGAACGATGATGTATAGTGACATCATCGTTCCCAAACTGACAATTGATTGGCCCGTTGGTCTAGTGAACCTGACTGCTGGTCAGGGTCGTGGGTTCGATTCCCACCAGAACAAATATTTGTGTGATGATTACGAGTATTTGTTCTGTTTCTGGGTGTAAATTATCTATATAAGTATGTATTTAGAAATATTTATATGTTTATCAGTTGTCTGGTTACCATACGCTCTGCCTAGTTTGGGATCAGATGACCGTGTGAGTTTTATATTTATTTATTTATAATAAAAATATAAGAGGTTATTTGTTATAATAACTTCTTATACCAGGTAGTAGAATCAGTATTGCTCGTCCACAAATATTATACGACCATTAAATATGCATAAATATTAAATAGTTACCTGGAACGGTAGGTCTGCTATAGTCTTCGCGAAGTAGAAGGCTTTCAAGGAATACCAATAATTCAAATGCTCTCTCACAAACACGCTCATTTCAGTAGGGACTGGAACAAAGGAGAAACAAAGCATTCTTAACCTTTACGTAAAATTTATATTCTATTTCGTGTCGGTCTTGTATGTTTTTATGTATAACAAAGAGGCAGGCGGGCTATCTGATAGTAATTTGTCACCGCCACCTGTGGATATTTGCAACGCCTGAGGAAACGCTAATGCTATGCCGGCTTTTAAGGGAAGGATGTGACGAGATTTTCGATGCATATCTACGTATCTTACGTTTGCACCTATTTGTCTCTGTGGATGAACCCCACAGAGACAAAGAGGTGGCCCTGTGTCTCTGTGGGTTCTTAAAGCGTTTCTTCTTCTTGTGAACCTACACCTACACCTTACTCCGACATGCATCTTAAATCATATATTTCCCTTCAAAGTCAGCGTAAGATTGGCAACTCCTGTGGTGTTGAAAATATCAATAGGCGGCGGTGACTCACCATGTAGCCCGCCTGCCTCTTTACTAGACAAACTTACATAAAATGTACTCACATGTTAAAATAGTAGGCATCATGGCTGTGAACATAGTGAACATCACAGTGAAGAAGATACAACCAGCGTTACTCATGACCTTAGCTGCGTCGTGACCGATGTCGTAGTACAGGAATCCAATGAGCAGTCCGACCACCGTGTGCGAACATAGCCTTAAATGCGTCAACATTTGATCCCTGAGAATGGACCGGAATGTTCGCTTCAATAAGATCCAGAATTGCTTCCACCCAGACGTCGGGAATCCAGTCTTGACGGGCTTCTTCGTGAAGCTCTCGCTCGAGTCCAGAAGAGACGTGGTGCATGTGACTGGTGCTAGGTTGGTGGAATTAGGTACTAAGGCGTTCTGTTTTTCAGCGATGATAGTCGGATCTGACATGTCTATCACGGTGCATGTTGGTTTGTCTGGAAAAAAAAAGAAAAAAATATTTATTAGTATTTTGGCACGTCTGAGAATTGAACCCGGACCCACCGGAGCGAGACCGCAATTCTCAACCACTAGGCTATCACTGCTATAATAACCCCATTATATCACGC
>DWNK01000821.1:0-10528 GCA_018250315.1 Hyalothyrus neleus pemphigargyra | reverse complement strand
CACATTTTTAAGCATATATCGGCAACATAGTATCATTATAGCGTATAGTAGTATAATAGCGTAATTGTTATGCGAAAATTAAAGTGTCCATCCACTCAAGCCTACATAACATAAACTCATAACATAAAATCACTAGTGTATTTTTTGTATGTATATACGCTAGTGATATTATCGTACATCGATAGAATCAAAATCAATATTCCACGCAATATTCCACACAAATACTATTTTGTGTGGAGTTTTGGCTTTATTTACATACCTAACTCAAAATTAGACTCCAAATATGTATTACTATGACCATATATATTGATCCTAGCAATATTTTAGTAAAGTCTACTAAATTCGGGTATATTATTTTTATACTGTTACTTGCTGCGCCGAAACTGTTTACAATATATTTAATTAAGGTTTTGGCTCCTTGCGAAACCGGTTGTAAATATATACCTACCTAATTAGAATACAATACCGTTATTTAAGCTCACTTAAAAAGTAAGTATAGACATGCCTGACGGATTACTATACTAGCAACATTAAAAAATCCGTAAATAAACTACCTATTTGTGATAATTCAGCATTAAACAAAAGCCATTTAATTTTGTTGTGTTAAATATAGGTTTTGCAGTAGTAATTATTATAAATTTAAAATTCATAAGGTCAGACATTAATTTATTTTATCTCCGTATTTTATTAGTATTGGCAGAATACATTTATGAAGTAAAATAGAAATTCACGTGTGGTCGCCACAGAATTTTAATTGTATGGTTACGCATATTATGGCAGTGAATAAATGTTTACATAAGATGGCGCCAAGATACATATTTATATCCCGTTATCGACATCACGTGATTTTATAGTTTTACGCATTTTGCATATTTTTTCTATCATTCATCGTCTAAGACAGACGTACGACGATGATTTGTAATTTAGTATAATATTAAGTTGTTTAATTTATTTTGAGTACATATTTAAATATCAATTTATTAACTATCGATTACTCAAATTAACGAGGTTTAATATTTTCTAATGTTTAAAAAAACAATACATTATTTATTATCTATGAAAGAGTGAAAAAGTAAAAAAAAAATACGTCGACATACGACATACGTCGCATACTTCGCTATTGGTTATTTAGATATTTTATTAAAGGCAGAGTTTGTACGAGTTTTACATACAACATAATTACACTTATTGTCAAACAATATTTAGTTAGGATTCAGTCTGTTATGATATAACTGTTCTGTGGTATTCAGTCTCATATCTTTTACTCAGACGAAGGGTTACAAGAGTTTAGATTTGCAAGTCTATTATTTTCTGAATCTTAAACACAGTTTGATTTAAACGTCTTTATCAAGCTTTTCAATGTAAATTTCTCTTGAATTCTCTTGCACTTTGAATTTTGCATTTTAATTACTGAGGTCTGCATTCAAAATTTCTCCAACAGACTAGCTTTATTCTTTTCTTAGTCAATTTTATAAGTATCGGAAATCATTATAACTACATAATGCTTTTAGCAAATTCACTTGTGTGATTTTGTAGAAAGCGAAATTTTACTATTGACTATATTATGTATATATTAAGTCTATGACTATAATATATTTATTTTACATTGTAAGCAATTACAGAGAGGTATTGGTTTACCTTTAGACTCGAGTTCAATCGTTTGAATTTACTAATAGATCCTTAGATTTAGACTTTGCTAATACATATTAGACGTGCCCTGAAGCGCTCTATGTCGCTCACAAAGGCCTGCGTCTGAAATCGATATAAGGGATTGCCCAGACATTATTCAAGGAATTGAAATCTAATATAGTTTAACAACACAAAATGCGGTCGGTATTTCCAACGGTTGATTTTTCATTTAATTTATGCAAATTAGAAAATGTATTCGAAATCGCTCTGAATAGTTTAAATTTGTCTGGTAG
The DNA here is from genome assembly GCA_018250315.1 of Hyalothyrus neleus pemphigargyra. Lineage (NCBI taxonomy): Eukaryota > Metazoa > Arthropoda > Insecta > Lepidoptera > Hesperiidae > Hyalothyrus > Hyalothyrus neleus. The sequence continues at coordinate 8,606 of DWNK01000821.1, read as the reverse complement.
TTTCTTTATTTATTGCTGCCTAATTTTTTCTCCTTCACCGTTCCTAATATGACTATGAAATAAATGTAGCTATAAGGAATATATGTTGTCTGTTACAGGTATATTACAGTCATTATCGACTCTACAATCTACATGTATTATTACAACTTCATAGATAAAAAAACGGGATAACTGCGAGCTAAACTCGCGTGCGAAGGGTTTCATATATCATTGTAGTTGATAATATATCTTCTGCAATAACTGCAAGTTTGTATGCACTGTTGGGAAATTTCTGCTAATTTATTTCAAGAAAATTTACTTGTTATAGATTCCTGCAATCTATAAACATTTTTAAATCACTTTAACACTGTTGTTTTTATTTTTTGAAACAAATATATTTAGGACCTTCACGAATACCCTATCATAATATATTACACGATACTGTTTGAAAAATTAAATTGATTATATAACGTGCACCGCAAAAGTGACCTTCACCTCTGTATTTGGGTTACAGAAATTTATAGATGTACCAAACAATTTTTTCGGTTCAATAGATTCGAAGCAAATTAAATGTGGCACACAGACCCACGGGCAGACATGAGCAAAAAAAATTTTTGGCATATATATTATTTTTAAATTATAATTTTTCTACAAAATAACATATAACACATCATTATGGTAGGACAATTCTGTAAGGCTTAATAAGATTGATGAGTTAGATTCAGACGATTTCTATATGCGCTGTCATAATGATACTTTTTGTTAATGTTAATTTCAATTTGTACAGTGTTATTTGCACAAGTGAGTTTGGTTGCGTATGAAACAACATTTCCGCACTTGTTTCGTCATGGGACGAAGGTCGTAACAAATTATAAGATCCTTCCATTGTTTTCTGAGCTATCTCGCTTGATTGTGATGATCCGGCCCGTCGAACCAGCAGTTTTTGCTTATACTCTAGGTATTGACGTGTTAACTATTTATAGGACGACGAAAAATAATTAGTAGCTTAGTATACAGTGTTACTAGTAAATATCTACCACCCTAAGGGTTAGGTCATAGTCTAGTGCTAATTATAATCTACAATATTAGTATTCAGCCGAAATAAAAATGGACTTCGGTTATCGTCGTTTACAACTAGCTCATGCAGAAGGTTAAATATGATTAGGTACACTGATAGGACCGAATTTGCCTGAACCTGGGGATCGTTTCTCCAATATATTAGTGTGCAACCAGTCTGTGGGATGTTTTCAAACAGCCCATAAAGCCTCCGACAAGGTTTAACGGCTGCTATTTATCTAGGATAGCCGGGATTGGCGACTGCTTACGTGCCCTTAGCGAACAGAAGGGCGCATGACTTTTTGCCACTAGTAGTCACGATCGACCTTCCGATCTCGCCCGACGTTGCTTAAGTTGGTTATTCGTTTCAAATCATTGATATTCAGATCTCACGATAGTTATATTTCTTTGCCTTACTTACTTCTAACAGAATAGAGTCATATAACGCGTTCAAAGAAAAATTGAGGTTTTGATGATGCCAAGCTCGATAGAGTGGGCCTGACTAGCAAACTTCAGAGTTTATGGCTTTCAAAGGGAAATTATAGAAAAACTTGGCGCCTTAACTGTAGTTGAGCAGCTCTTTAGACGGTCAAGTTATCACGGCGGTAGTGGAGAGACGTGCCAGCGGCTCATCGGCGATTGAGTGCAGATACACGTTGTATACTAACTTAGTATCATAATAGAAAAACATGTCTGACTTTAAAAGGGTTCTATGTTCTACTGTATGTATTTTTATGTTTCTTTTAAAAAAAATACATTAGTATATGGTTTTCAAAGCGGCGGGCATCGGTTTCAAAGCGAGCATCACACAGATAAAGGATACTGTAGTCAACTTCCCGAAACCTTATCCGGCAGCAATGTTTTCTTGATTTTGATTTTAAAAAACGGAATGATTTCTGCGGTCGCAAAATTCTGAATAGCGCGTATTTAATCAATTTTGTAATCACGCTACATCATTAGAGAAGTCACCTAGGTGCTTTCAAAATATTATCTATTAAGTACCAACAGTGTCCGAGTAAAAGAGGCATAAACATACAGATGTATAGGATGAAGATTAGGAGGAGTAGAAACTAGGAACCGACCTTATAAACTTATTTGTCTGTTACAAGGGAGACATACAGATACATCGCTATTGTTGGCTGAACCTCTTAGGTTTTTAATGTCAATTTACCTATTATAGCTAGGGAATCCGCTAAGTAGTTTATTCAGTTTCTTATGTGTATAAGAAACTGAATAAACTACTTATGCAAATGCAGAAATACTTTATTTTTAAACATTTAAAGTATAATTTGATTACTTTGTTTTACTTAAATCCTACCTCGATACATGGGATACAGTATAAAAACTGAAAAAACTATTTGTACTGACATCGAATGTAGTCTATGTATGGATAAACTGTGCAAACAGGACGGTGCGGCTGCTATAAATAAATTAAACGACTACACACGAGTATGTTGACGTTATGCACTTTCAGTACATTCACACTCACTCTTGCAATTACGAACTTTCGAGACAGCGCGTATCCAAATTCAGTGAAGCCAGACGAACTGTGTTATTGAATACGCACGGATAATTAAAGCTCTCTAATTGGATTCCATTTTCAAAGGCCGAAAGTTTTGAATGCGTGTCTATGTAGAATGTCCTAGGGGATTGACCGGTCGGCGGTTGCTGACCGGTGTGATAGGATGAGTTTTGAGATAATAAGTGGCTTTGTTCGGTTTTTTAAATAATGGTCTCCACCGGTTAGATACTAGATACAGGATATCCAGATATGCAAAATTCAAAACAATAAAATTATCATAATATATTTTGATTTTGAACTGATTGTATTTTAGGCTATTCAACACACTGAATCCCAATATGGGTTAAAGAGTATAAAAATCTATTTCTTTATCTGGGGGCACGGCCGTACCATCTTTTCTCGAAGCAACTCAGGCCATTTTCAGGCGCCTATATCTTCGTTGCGGGTTAAGGTATAACTTTGAAATTTCTGTTACCGAGAGTTCTTACTAGACTCAGCTCTACCTCTAAATATCAAGTTTCTAGCTTTAATGGTTTACGAAATATTTCAAGTCAAAGTTTCGTTATTTTGTCACTGACTCACTCACTCACTCACCCACTGACAGATCATCAAAATTCTAAGGTACTTAATTTATAATACTTATAAATATAGAAACTTGGCGAGTCACGAATATTAAACAAAATATATGTACAAAAAGCCGGACGGTCGTGACTTGCCGAGTGTCTATATTTATAAGTATTATAAATTAAGTTACAATTTATGATTAAACCCAAATCACAAAACATTGATTATAAAAAAGAATTATACTTAATTTGTGACAAATTTTTTGAATTGGTTATTCAACGTTAAGAAAATTAGGTACGGCTTGGCTCTACAAGGGATCTCACGACTTTTTACTGTGATCGTTATGAGATTTTGACGGGATCCGAGGCTTGGCCTCTTTTACATAGCATGTTTTTGATGGGATAAGGATTGTCTTAGCATTATTTAAGACAATCTGCCCAGCCGTTCAAATAATAATGCTGCGCCATAATCTAAGATTTACAGGGTATCCACCTCCTCATCAAGTTACAGGAGAAGTATTTAGGCTCATTTGAATGACCACAATGAGTAGATTAGAGATATATAATATTATAGTATATATGATTAAGCAAAAAAATAAATGAGATTTAAATTTTTAGACGTTCTTTAATGTCAATAGCTTTATAAAAATATTCTATTTATATTTATACATACTGATAATCATGTGTAGCAAACCATTTGTCCCTTTGTTAGGCTCCCATGCCTTTTAATAGTGTTATGGCAAGCAAACACGCGTCAGTAGGATTTACACCCCATAGAGATTTTTTCATGTAAACAGGTATGTTTGATGTTTTTCTACCTGGTTAAAATGTCAAAATGACAATCGGTAAGTGCCCTCATAGTCCTATATAAAATGGATTTGAGATTTGAGTTTGATAACCACATAACTTGCTACTAAAGTTTAAAGAATGGTAAATAGAAAGCAAGTTAGTGACAAGTACAATGTAGTGGGCAATTTCAAAGCCAGTGAAAAATAACCCGGCGGGAACACCTGACGGGTGGAACAACTTAAAGCATTTTACATAACAACAACAAAGAAAATATTTGCTCTCTTGTATAAAATTGTAGCGTGAACGTGAAGGATTTCGGTGCATTTAACTTTGAAACGGCAAACATTACAAGAAAATAATTTAATATATCTTTGCAATTAGGTTAATAGTTTAATTATTAGAGTTCGTCCGCTGACTAGCATAAAAGAAATATAAGTAAAAGATTTAATATCCGTCTTTCATATGTACATTTTACTCGGAGATTATTAGCACTACATACTTAAACTAAGAATTAAACTTTATGTATTCATATTACAGAAAATAGTGTTATAAATCGTATATTTTTTTATAGTAGTATTTCCGAACTACATTTTATTTATCGCATTACGATAAGTCACTAACAAGCAACTTTGTGATCAGCTTCAGGCTTCATGTCAACGATGCATTAACCACGTGACTTAAGCTTGCAATGCCTACATCATACATGAACTTATCTAACATGAAATCGTTATGAAGTTTTTGTGATTTTTATCAATGTAACATAAACAATATTTAGTTGTTTATGTTACCAAACCAAACCAAACCAAATGACATAGACATTCTACCCATAACAAATGAAACACACACAGTAAACACAAGTTACAGTTTACACTTACACGCAGTAAATAAAATGAAATGCGATGTGGCACACACTTCCTTCTTAGGTATTCCCGGAACGCCTCATATATGAGGTCCTTCAAAACAGGCGTAATAACATCTCTACTCTAAGAATTAGTGTCCCGTTTTATGCATTAGTGTTCTTTTTGGTGCTGCGAAATTAAATGTTCATAGCTGTGACTACTTATAGCATTGTATAATAAGGTGTTTCTTTGTTAGGTTTAATACAATTAAAATGCATTTTAGTTACTTTACTCCTACCACACCCTTCTAACAAGCAGCTCAAGAAAGGCTATTTTCAAGGGTCTACCACACTTTTACTTTCACCACATCTTTTGAACTACAACGATATAAATTCCTATACTACTGCATGAATTCAAATGTAAGTACTTAATTCTACATAAAGTATCCTAATCCAATAAACTAAATTTGGACATACCGAATTTTTTCACGCGCGCCACACAAAAGCCGTCTCCCAACAAACGCTACACCTCAACTTTTTCAAAAGAATACAGTCGCAAGACATTTTCTGCCGTTTCTCAAACAAATTTTTATTTGAACTTCTCTCGTACAAAAAGCAAAAAAGGCACGCGAATACTTTGAATTATTAATGTTATTGCAGAGGGATTCTTGCGAACATTTCTGTATTATTTTCATTATCATCCAACTCAAATTAAGATGGAGGTAATAATACTAAGAAAGTGTATTGTTTTCGCTTATTTTCTGGTTCTCAAGCTTAAGTCTTAAATAAGTAATGCGCTTTGTTCGCTACGGTTTGTCCTCTATTGAGTTTTTCTTTTCTCGTACCTACTCATCGTCATATTCTCTTGGAAATGTTGATATAACAAAAGTATAAAGGGATTTAATTTTGAAAAATTGGGAAGTATTTTTTAACAAGAATATTAGAGAAAGATTCGTGTTTATTTTTGTTTGTATCTCTACCTAAAGGAAAATTAAAGAACGAAGAAAATGGAAGAAAAATGAAACAATAGTCAGATTTGTGCGTTTGTGTGCGTTTGTTTTAAACGCGGAGTTAAGCCAATATAGTGGCAACACTCGCCTATGATTATCCACTATCACCATTACAATTAGGTAGCCTACCTAGACACTTATAGGACTAATAATTTAAAAAACTTAAGACTTTGAAGACGTCACCTCCCAAGGTTTTTCAAAAGTAGCAATTTTTTTTTGTTTGTCATGACTTAAGGTGACTTTTAATTACGCTAACGAAATTTGATATTATAAATTTTTTTTTCATCAAAATCGCATCAGAACTAGCTTAGTATTTTTTGTTAGCCTGTATAAACGATAATACAGAAAATTAAAATACGCCACCTGTCTCTCTCACCAATTTCTTAGTGAGATCAGTCAGAAACCGAATAATGAGTTTTAATGTAATTTAGTGGGTCTTCTTCCTGTATGTACGTTACTCTGGCGTATATTTTCATAAAAAAATACTTGTATTAATAAAATTTACTCAGCGAGTCGGTTTCTTCTCGGATATAGTCTCGGCTTTGTGAATAAGTAATTTCTTGTCAGAAAAGTTTTTGGTACAAGTTTTTTTGATGTAAATGAAAGCTTGATGCAAGTCCCGTCCTGTCACCAGATTATTAGGTTGTTAAGAATAACGATTCCTTTGATGTTGGCGCCAGTTTTTAATTTTTATGTCTGTTCCGGGCGTTCGTAAGAGAGAACCTTTCCGTGAGAGAGAACTTTTCCGTATTGTTTTGCTTTTATGGTCTATAATATAATTAGATGTAAGCAGATGCATCAAACTACGATACATATTTATATATGTTATGTAAGAATATTTTTCTGTGAAACTGGCAGTTATGTTGCTTTATTCATAATATTATCCTTCACTCTTAAAACAAGTGATAATTAGTAACTATAACTGTGTTTTTTGAATTCTTGTATATTCGGACGGTGCGTGTACAGGTTTCGAACCATGACCCCCCAAGGGAGCCTGAATTCTTAACCACTAGCCTATCATTAATGTCTATCTGTTAAAAGATATTTCTCAGAAACGCGTAAAATTTTCAATTAAAATTTTAAAAATTATTATCAAATAATTACGCCTACAAGTCCTTGTAGCTGGACGAAAATTAACTTCTAAGTCAATGAAATCGAAAGATACCTCTATTTATGCCGTATATTTCAAACTCTAGTAAGGGAATCAAAACCTATATGGCACTTCCTATTAATCAATCAAATCAAATCAAATCATTTATTTCACAGACAACTGAGATCCATAATACAGATAAATACTTATTATAATTACATGAAAAATAAAAGCAACATATTATAAAATGTGCCTAATAAATCATGTACCTGTGAGGCACTCCGCGTCTGCACGGACGTCGCACAACGTCGAAATTCTGGTATATCAGTCTCGGTTTCCGTCATCGTCCGTACGAAATGCCTCAATATAGGCGCATTCACATCGTCAGCTATAATTTTTAGGAAAATGTTGTTACTTTCCCTAGTTCTTCTCATCAGCGATGCCACTTTTTTTCTTATTAGGGCCTGGAAACCGTCAACAAAGTCAACTTCTATTAACCTATCATCATAAAATTTAGCAAGAAGAAAATAAAAGGAAATTCGCGAAAATATAAATTTGTAGTTTCATCGCAAAATGAAATTAACTATTTTAAACTTAATTAAGGTTTAAAAAAATGCTTATAATTTCAAAATAATACTAGTTACGATTATTAATCGTTTTCATTAGTTTATTTTCATTAGTCATATAACTGCAAATGTTGTGAGATGTCAAAAAAATAAGTGGAAATACTGAAAGCGAATTAAAACTTTTTCACTTTCCAGCAAAATTAAAAGCTTACCAAACTCATCCTCCGGGATTTGACGATAGCAGATTTTAAATTATTCATCCGATAATTAACGTAGCAAAAATTACATTGAAAGCATCTATTCCCATTAAATTTCCCGTAGCCTCAAATATTTACAATGATTACTCAAACGCTGCAGGGTTGGGGCACCATCGCGGGCTAGAAACGATTTAAGATTATACTACCCTTAATTTTAATTTTCTACTTACTTGATAAACGTTTCATAATAGTTTGATATTTATTTTACCATGTATTAATCCAATATATGCCCCCTTAATTATCCCAACTCGAACTTAACTCGGTCTTTACACTAGTTGATTGCAAAATGCTAGCAGGAACAAACCATCTGAAACCCAAGCTAAAGAAGATAGCGATAGAAGTTGAAGACTATCGTTAAACACCTGTGGTCATGATGTGATGGGAATACGGTGTGTCTTTGAGATTACCCCGGAAGTTTCATTCCGTACCTAAAAATTGGCCTAATCCGCTTCCCCATATTAAAATATTAAAATTACATTTCATTAAAAGTCTCGTTTTCATTAACTTTATAAATACGCTCGGCATCTCCGCGACGGGTGAACTTTCCTGTTTTTGGGACTTTTTGACGGGGATTTCGTCTCTTGTTATAGCAGAGTTGGACCCATTTTAATTGCACCCTGTTAGAAAATTAAAAGTTTTCTTAATTTCTGTAAAGTTTTGCTGAAATTCAAGAAATGGCTGTGATAAATTATATTTTTATAAATGGTATATTTATAGTTTTGATCGTTTTTCAAAATATTTAAAAGTATAGTTTATGATAATACATTATTCTCTGGTGGACTGCTATAACAGGAAGTCCGGTAAACTCATAATGTAAATATTTTGTGTTCGCAAAAATTACGAAAGTAAATCGATAGGGAATATGCACTTTGCATTTGTCATAACCATTTAGCCTCCTCTTAGCCAGCCTAAAAATCGAAAGAAATCTTATTGTTT